>BTPG01000132.1:35055-46782 GCA_036245525.1 Semisulcospira habei | reverse complement strand
TCACATGCGCGCGTACGGTTTTAGCCACATTATAACAATGGTGGAAAAAAAAAAAAAAAAAAAAAAAAAAAAAACCATGACCACAGTGTACATTGTTAGTGGTATAGGAGTGAGTATCACTTGCAAGATGCCACTGCGACATCTGAGGTGCAAGTTCCTCGACGGCGTCAACAAGGAGAGAGAGATACGCTAGAGATAATAGAAAGTACTTTCCAAAGACTTCGGATTACCCATTGTCTTAATTAACCCCAATAATTAACTAATTACGGTCGTTAACGTCCACACTGTCGTTTCTCTCAAATCAAACCAAAATCCTGACAGTGCACTCTATAATAGACTAATGACTTTTTACACACCCCCCTGTCAGAGTCGATTTCTGAGAAACACGATTTTCTCAAGTAAAACTTTATACGTTACTAGCAAGTTACAACTAACTTTTAAGAACCTGCAGAGGTAACCTTTAAGTTACTTATCATAAGAACTTATTAATTACTTATCATAAGAACTTATTAATTACTTACTGTAAGTTCTTATAAGTTCTTACAACAACTTGACTTAAGTCACAACTTACTCGGTCAGATTTGCCAAGATACAAGGACAATAAAAAAACTTTTTTTTCTCAGTAATACTCAGGTGGTGGTGCTGATGGGGTTAAATAATCAGGCACAAGTGGTGTAAATGACGTGTCATCTCTCTGCGAAGCATATGACAAAAATATTGATTGATTACCAAATCTGATTTTTATTTGTTTAAAAGATTGTGTAGTTTTTCTGTGGTTTCCTGTACCCCTATCCTTTTTCCCTCTGCTAAAAAACTAGCCTTTAGTTCTTCAACATTCACGGGAGATTGACTACGCATCTTATTTTGTATTTCAGACTTTTGTTTTTTGTAATTATTTAAATCATCCTGGACCCGCTTAAATTCTTCGTCATCAATAAAATTATCGTTTAATGCCTTACTGATAATAAGTTTCATACTGCTCAGCTTTGCACCAGCAAGCGTACTCAATGCTTCATGTTTCTGTAATTTCGTGTGAAACCTCTTGTTCAAGGCTTCCAAACCAAAGCAAGCCAGGCATGTAGCAACGCTAACACCCTCAACTGCTATTCCAGCCAAACTCCCAATTCCTGTGGCGAACAGAACAATACCCCCTACAGAACATGAAGCTGAAACTGCACCAATAGCCATAGAAGTGTTTTGAACAGAATTAAATACTGACTTATACCTCCTTTTGCACCGTGAGTACTTAGCCTCCTCACTCTCCAAATATTTCAAAGCTTCTGTAATATTATTTAATCTGAATGCATCTGCCTGTAATGTTTTATCTGAAGCAATTGGCACAGCTGTCACCTGTGGATCAGGCGCAAGTGTTGTTTTAGTCGTCACATTTGTTTCAGTCGGATCAAGCGTCGGTAGTTGCGGATAGAAGTTTACCATTTTTTTATTGACAAATATTTTTTTTTATTTAATCAGCAATTACATTTTGCAACTCTTCAAAAGTATACAATTTGCTGGCATAATAAAATGCAACAAGATCAATGTGTTCAAGGTTTATGTAAGTTAGACGAACAAAAGTTGTTTTGTCGACCACCACCTTGACAGCTGGAACACTGCTCGAAACATTAATAACATCATTATTTTTTGTAATAGCAATAAAAACCTTTGTTGATTCTGATACTGTTTCATCCCATGTAAGTTTAATTCCTTGTGCTATATTTGCCTCTTTTGCAGAAGCAACAGATTTCATGATAATTTCAAATACTATTGTCGCTTCTCTAGCCACGACTAAGCTTGCTGGCATAAACACAACAGAAGTATCTGATCTACCCTTTCTAGTTGTAAGAAGATATCTCCGTCTCTCATAATTTTCAACTTTCAGTTTTTCTCTGCTATTGTTGTCTGGGGCAAAACTTGGAACAAGGCTTACAATAAGCGGCCCAGAATTAACAACCTTCCTAAACACTAAGGCGCCTTCATCATCAGTGTATACATAAGGACTAATAAATTCCAACTTTATGTCCCAGTCAATTGTGGGTGGTGGAACAGGCACAGGTGAAACCACCCACTTATTTCCCACATGTATTAAGTTGTAGGGCGAATTATTTACAGGTGGAGTAGGTACAGTAACATCACGCAGCTGACCAAGTTTAGGAATCTGTTTTTCACCGTCTTTCATGTCGACAATTACTTTCCTCTTGTACATGCCATTTGAATCAAGTTCAAAACCATATATTTCTCCAACATCCCCTTCCTTCTCAAAATCCTGGACGTCTGCCAAATCTTTCAATTCTGTTACTGGACATGCAACTGGTATGATTCTCGACTTTGGACCACCACTCATTTTTTATAAACAAAAATAAAATTATTTAATTTCCAACACAACACTAAAATCATGCATAAGAACTGGTTTGTCATCCTGATTAGTTACAGATATACTCAGTGACTCAAAGAAACTAGAACCTAATTTCTTAAACTGCAAATTAGGAAATCTAACAACTACACTTTCACAATACGGAGCAGTTTCAGTTGGTAAGCATCTCAACAAAGTTGAAGGCTTTCCATTGTGTACATTCTCAGATGTGTTTAGTTCTTTCAAATAAACATTTAGCACTGTGTGTACTGACAAATTGACAGGGCGTTTTCCAGTTATTTTTAGTTTTTTGGTCTTCATTGTTATAATACCAAACTTAAATTCATCTAAATCATCTGATCTATACCAATCTTCGTCAATATAAAATCCAAGTAAATATGCAAATCTATCTGAGATCTTTAACCAATCTTGTGTCGGAGATTCTAATGTAACAAGTAGGTTAGCTGGATTTAAAGTTGCTTTAATTTTAAAATTACTTTGAAACCATTCAGCTATAGTACAAAAGTCATAATACCCAGGCGGTAAAGCTTCCGTCTTACCACCAAAAATTACTTTATTATATATATCATCTTCTACATTAAACCATTTTACTGTGTAGAACATTTCATGGATAGCTGCAGCCTTGCTACCATCACGATTATCAATCCCATTAGTTAACCACACTGGTTTGCTTGTGTCAAGATTTGTTAAGGTAATAAACATTTTTATTATCTCATATAAAAAATGATGGAATTTAAATCACCAACCATTACCACAACAAACGCATTTCAATTTAATATAGATGCCAAATATAATGTTGCACCTACTTATGAACAGAAAATAATTCAACTAAATCAACTCGACATAGCTGTGTCTGAACAAGATCTATTTCAAGTCAAAGTACCGAATCCGTTTGACCATTACCTAAACCCTCCAATAACAGATGACTCTACTGCAAGAAAGTGGTCTTTAAGTCCACTACAGATGTTTCAAAACCAACTCAACTTTGCAATACTATGTTCAACTACAGGCTGTGGTGTTTCATTCACAGATCATTTGAATCACTCAAACAAACTGATTAGGTCTGTGTATCATTTCCATGTTTATTACCAGCTTAGACGTATACTGTCAGAACTTCATACACCACTACCAACTGAATCCAGTTTCAACAGGTTTAACAACCCCATGGATATGAAAGCATTTGAACGCATCTGTAATGAATTTAACATTAACCCTGGCACTAAGTATGACTTTACACAAAAACTTGATGATCACAAAGGCATGGGTACATTGTATTACGCTTTGAGTCACAGACAATACCCACAAGATTATTACCCTGGTTACACTTCATTCTCATCAAAATCTGAAGTCTGGATAGGATCAATTGAGCAGAAACAGTCTAACGCCTGGACCACATTTGTCTTAGATAAATCTGACGGGTTTACTCAAGCGGGAGTCGAGCGCGTAAATGAGTCAATCAGAACATATGTCTGGTGCATACTAGGTGCACGATCACTAACAAAATCGAATATTTTGAATGGAAGTGGAAAGTTTGAAGCACAAAAACAGTTTCTCGCTAATCTAGAAGATTCAATAAATTCAACAGTCGATCTCCCATCTAGCATACAGCACTACCAAGACGTTCTTAGATATGCCAAATCAAAAGTTGACTTTGTAGTTGGCATCGGGTTATACATGTTACCATCTGACCTTCAACTCCAAATGGGTACAATAACAAATTATAATAATGAAATCATTGTTGCAGGTGTTGGTCAAAAACTCGGTCTCAATCAATCTGTAAACTTAGGAGGAACAACCACACATGTTCAGTCATT
Organism: Semisulcospira habei; assembly: GCA_036245525.1. Lineage (NCBI taxonomy): Eukaryota > Metazoa > Mollusca > Gastropoda > Semisulcospiridae > Semisulcospira > Semisulcospira habei. Next base: position 42,597 of record BTPG01000132.1, on the reverse strand, counting down.
AAAATCATTACAGACGGTAACACCCCCGGCCCCGGCCCCGGCCCCCACACCGGCACTCATACAACCAGTACAGTCAACCCCTGACACTCATGAGTCAGAAAGAACTGCATTGGTAATAGGTCTAACAGGGTTAGGGGTTTTACTTCTTTATCTGTTTCATTAAATAACCCACCATCAACCCTCCTACTGTAACCAAAAAGACCCACACATGCTCTGCCATAAACCCTACTGCCTTTGCTGCTGTAGTAATCAGCCAACTGACAACAGTGCCAATTATGCCAGGCAAAGCGTCTATTGCTTTCAGAGCCAATTTCTTAAGCAGGTCTGAAATGTGAGACAGTTGTTTCTTTACCCATGACTGTAAATCTTTTGGATCTGTGGGAGCCGGTGGGCCCGGGGTTGGTGTTGCTGGTGCCGGGGGTCCACCACCACCACTGCCGGAGACAGCTAATACAACAGTACTGATAATAAATCCCAGAGCTGTAATTAAACTAGCAATTGTGATACCCTGCTCTCTGAAAAGTGTTTTTAGTCTCTCAGCCAGAGTAGTGTCTTCGTGAAGTATTTTCTGAATAGTTTCTCTAATTCTGTTAACTTGGGTTTTCAGTTTTTGTCTTCCAATACTAATTGTTTCTAACCGTCCTGATCTTTCTATCTGCAAATCATTTAATCTGTGTTGTATTCTTTCTTTCATTTCTGTGTCAAGATTCCCATTGTCTGCTGTAGCCAGTTTCTCTTTTTCACGTTCTATGTGTTTATCAAGCTCACCTAGTTTGGCAAGATTATTAACCATCTCACCTCTTATTGTCTGCAGTGATTTATCCAATCCCATAATCTCCCTCATTGACAAAGGTGGATCATCTATTGTTTTTATAGCATCATTTAATTGACCTTCAGTAAATGAAGTTTCTTGTATCACTGTGTTTGCTATTTCTGGTAGGCTTGTTACTGGTGCCATTTCAATCTCTTGCCCTGTTGGCAACTTTGTTTGCGTGTCGTGAAGAACACTAACCAGTCTTGGCATGACTAGGAGTACCCACCAATACCAGGGTGACGAAGGCACCAACACCTACCTGTCATTTTATTAGTGTACTTAAAGCCCAAAACCTACTAGGGTCTTTTTTGTTTACGTCAATAGTACTTTTACTTTGTCAACTAGTATTTATAATATAAATGGACCTTTGCATCAAGTTTTCAAACTGCTTTGGATCTACGTGGTCTGGGCTGGCCACCAACATGATCATTAATATTGAGTTCACTTTGGTTTTTTTCTTAAAGGTTCTGGTCGTAAACAGTACATATTTCTTGTACCAGTCAATATCTGTCATTATCTTGTCAATATCTGTTGTGTTTTACCAAAATATTCTTAGTGTCATCTTTCAAAATATCTGCATGAATTATATCTCCTGCTGCCATTAGATGTTTTATTTATTATTATTTGTTATTGTGCATAATAAAAATGACACTGTTCTTACGGATCAAAGTTAGACCCATTCATGAAAACTTCGTGTGCCTCTGGGTGTTAAGGGCATAAGACAATCAAATCGTCATCTCGCTACTTATCCTGGGGGGCGGGAGGGGGGTGGCGGTGTGGGGGTATGTGGTGCTGTGGTTGCGTGAGTGGTGCGGGGGGGATGGGGGGGGTTGATGGCGTTTGTTGAGGGTGTGAGTGTAGCTGTTGAGGGTATTAGGTGTAGTTAACTTGGGTGTATGTACGGGGGGAGTTTGGTTAGGGGGGGGTTTTAGGTTTGGGTTGTGAGTGTGGGAGGGAAGGTGGTAAGTGATGGTTTACGGGGTGGCGGGTTGCGGTTGGGTAGTGGTGTAGCTGAGTGAGTTTTGGTGAGGGTATTGTAGTGGTGGGGGGATAGGTGGAGGTTAGTGGGTAGTTATTAGGTTTTGCTTAGTGTCTTGTTGTTAGTGGGTGCGAGTATGGTGTTGTAGGAGGGGGCGGGTGAGTGTGACGTTTTGTTTGTAGGGAGTGTTGTTTTATGGGGTGGTGGTTAGAGGGGAGTGGGTGGTTGTTTAGTTAGGGGGTGATTGGTTGTAGTGCTGGGGCTGGTTGTAGTGGGGTAGTTAGTGGTTTAGTAGGTCAAGGGTGGTTAGGAGGTTGGGAGTTAGTGGCGGTTAGTGGTGGTGGGGAGGAGGTAATGTGTAGTTTTGGGTGTTAGCTTAGATGGGAGGTTGGTAGTGGCGGTTTTGGAGTTTTGGGTTTAGGTTGGAGTGCGTGAGTTGTTAGCTGGTTTGTGTTTAGTTGGTTTTATGGGTTGGTGGTGTGATTGTTGTAAGGAGGTGGTAGTGGTTGGGTGAGTGGCGTGGATGGTGGGTGGGTGTTGTGTTGGATTGGGAAAGGGTAGTAGTAGGGGGGTAAGGTTTAGGTGGGGGTGTAAAGTAGGTTTGTGGTTGTTTTTAGTGTGGTTGGTAGTTAAGGTGATAAGGGGTGATTGGGTGTGTGGGGTGAGGGGTAGGTGGGGTTTGTAAGTTAGGGTGGTGAGGGAGAGTAGTAGGGAGATTTTAGCGGTTAGTAGGGGTAGGTAGAGTGTTTAGGTGGGTGTGTTGTCCTTAGGTTGGTAAGGTGTGAGGATTAGTGATAGTGTAAGTGTTGGGGTTAAGGGGTAGGTAGTTGTAGGGGTAGGATTGTCGGGGTGGTTGGTTTGGGTTGATAAGGGCTAGTGTTCGTTGAAGTGCGAGAGAGGTAGGTTTAGGAGTGAGGGAGGGGGTAGGGTTGTTAAGGTTAAGGCGTTAGTAAGCTTTTTAGGCTGGTGTTTAAGTTATAGGTGGTGGTAGAGGTTACGAGTGTTGGGTAAAAGGGTGGGGTCCGGGGGTGTGGGTGTGTTGAGTTTTGAGGGTGTTGGATAGGTTTTTTGGTAGAGGTGTGAGGGGGGGGAGGTTTAGTAAGAGGGTTGGGGGTGTTGTGTTGGTGGTTAGGGAGAGGAGAAGTAAGTAGGGGAGGAGATGGATTGAGGGTGTTAGATAGGGAGGAGGTGGTTAGGGTAGGGGGGTGTAGTGTAGTAGAGGGTCTAGGGGGTGGTAGTAGGATATGGAGTGTGGTCGGGGGAGTAGGGTGAAGGAGGGTAGGGTGATAGGTTAAGAGAGAGGTGTAGAGAGTAGGGAGGGTTATGGGTGTAGGAGACTATTGTGTTGGGGTTGGTATAAGTGGAGTAGGCGTTAGGTAGCGGTTACAGCTATGTGTGTTAGGTTGCTTGGAGAGGTGGTAGCGGAGGGGTGTAGGGTATGGTTTTAAAAGGGTTTTGAGTGAGGATTTGGGTCTAGGTTTGTGCTGTTTAGGGATGGGTGGGTAAGTTAGGTGGTGGGGAGTTAGTGTTGAGGGGGGTGGTGTTAGGTTGTTTGGTAGGGGTGCGGGGGGGTACAGGGGGGGGCGTGGGTTAGGTGGGTTGTTAGTAGGTGGGTAGGCTTACGCTGCTTATTTGCTGTGGGTGTGCTTGGTAGAGTGTCTGAGTGTGTGGTGGGTAGTGGGTGGAAGGGGTGTGAGTTGTTTAGTTGGTGGAGTGGTGAAATAGTTTGAGTTAGGAGTTTGGGAGTAAGGGAGGGGTTGGGGTGTAAGCAGTTGTATGGGTGGGGGTTGTGATAAGTTGATGAAAGGGTAGTAGTTTGTAAGAGTAAGAAGTTGTATTGTGTGATGGTGTTAGAATTTTTATTCGTAGAATGGTACTTGTTATATGTGAGGTTAGGTGTTAAGTGGGGTTTGTCGGTTCAGTGTTTGTGTGAGGGAGTGGAGGGATTGTAGGAGTTGATGGTTAAGCGAGTGGGGTTCCGGCTTGTATCTTGTTGTTTTAAGGTAAGTAGTTTGGGGGTAGAGTGGAGAGTAGTGTCTCTTAGAAGGGATAGAATTGATAGGCAGTGATTGATGATGGACTTGAGATGAAGAAGGTTGGGGTTGGGTAGATAGCGGAGGGTCTGAAGCAGGTTTAGGTATGGGGGGCGGTTTGATACTGGAGATGGGTGCGTTCGTTGATGCATGATTAGGGGTGTTAGTAGCGTAGTTGAGTTGAGTACAAGGGGTTGTGGTTTTTGGGTTCTAGACTACGGGGTTGTTTAGTGTAGGGGGGTTGGTGTATAGTTTAGTTGGTTTGGTTGTGTGTGGTAATAATCGCTCGGGAAGATTTAGCGTCGGGGTATGGGAGTGGTTGTAGTAGTGGAGGTTAGTTAGGGTGAAGTGGGTGTACCTATGTTTTATGTGGGTATGTTTTGTTGAGTTCGGAGGGTGGTTTAGTTTAGGATTTGTTTGGTTCAAGTTAAGTTGTTTAGGTATGAGTGTGCTGTAAGGGTAGGGGGTGTAGTGGCGCGTGTTTAGTGTCTTGGCGGTTACGGTATAATAGATGAGATTAAAAGTGTGGGATTAGATAGGGAGGGGGGGGTTACACATAGACCAGAACTCAAACACTTACAGTCATAGTTTCCAAACCTAGGTCACTGTGACGTTATTGGTTCCTGAGCAGCTGTCATGCTCGAGCATTTGATATTGAACTAGTCATCAGACAGCAAGATGTGAAACAGGAAGACACAGGTTGACAATCTTTGGCAGTAGCAATTGGTTAGAACTATTAAAGTAAAATCTTGAAGGGCAGGATAGTGTTTAGTCTTGTCGACTCAGATGGTATTCTATCGCTGTTACATAAGGACCTTTGGCATCACAAGAGAAGAACGAGAGGAATCACAGTATTATCTAGGAATACAGCCGCAGATAAGTTTGGTAAATCTATCGGAATCAATGCGCGAGATTAATTCAAGTCAGCAGCCAATTGACGTGTTATTATTTTGCTTCGCATTCTTTTCTCTTTATTGAAACCAGCATGTTTTACATGTCTCACGTTGAGTTTGAAATTCCTCACTCTTTGAGCTGCGCACATTTGTCTAATAGTGTGTTTTATAAAGGGAGCAACATGAATGTACCGTCGAGAAGTGTTTTGTAACTAACTTTCAATGACTACTCCAAGTTATTAAATCATCTGCCCCAAGATGCAACATACACAGGATCTCTAACATTTCCTTGGGAATATGAATTGTCACACATATTGATACTAGCCAGACTCATTCAAAATCAGTACTAACAGTCAAGACTTCCCAATTTTATTATGACAGGGTGATTGAGAGCATATTTATAATTACCCAAGACAAAAGCGACCCAATGTGGAAATAAACTTGAAACAACCAGCCAGGGTCACTGAAAGGTATTCTTATGTTGTTTGTTGAACCGGTGATGTCCAGCACAAAAAGACGATTCAGGAAAAATTCTACAAATCCTAAGATTACACACACATTTTGTCCGTGCACAATCGATAGGGCCGCCCTAATCAAGTGTACGCCTTCAGGAATGTTACCTCCGTATCAACACCTATGACGTAACCATAAAGTATTGTCGTGCAGGAGCGCAAGGACTAGAGATAAAACTCTCGCAAAAACCATTTCGCGCGTGCAATAGATTCTAATCATCAGTATGAACGTTAGGCTATTGAGAACAAATTCCTTAACAAACAAGCAGATTGCACTGTGGCCTAGACCTTCGTTTAGTACAGATGATTGATTACCTTCATGCGGTCAGGACGAACTTGTCGACAGAACGGTGAAGTGACGCGAGCTCTAACACATTTCAGCATATCCCAAACTGAAGGTTGAAACTGACTGCCGAGCCAATTAACATAGTATTGATTATCAAATTTATGACGCACAACTTCATATACAAGAGTGTAGACCTAAGGGACACATATATTAAAATTTATTATTGCTTGGTATTAGCAATTGATTGATTGATTGATTGTACATTGCTTAACGCTCCCTGACAGCCAACAAGGCTTTCTCAGGACGTGCCTGCACTGCTTAGTGTGAAAAAAAAACAAATAAACCGAACATTGAATGTATGTCGCCAGCCGGTCAAATAAGTACATTTATACATTAAAACCTAACACATGGGGGCCTGAATAAATGCTAAGAGCCATGTATATTAGCAACACACCATCCAAGTATCATAGAGCTACAGGCAGTGCAGACAGATAGGGAGAGTTTTTGTTAAAAAGGCAAAGCGAAGATACAGGTGAATGGAGCGCACGCCTTGCGGGTGTGAGCTGTTTTGTTAGACAGAAACACTCATGGTCCCAGAAGTAGAGAGATAAATATACTCACCGCTTACGTTGTTGGGGTTCTGCATCCTGACCTGGGTGACCCTGGGAACTAAAAAATAGACCTAACCCCACCCCAAGTCCCCCAGGGCAGACCCGGATGGGGATGTGGTATTAAACATGACCGGGCGTTTAATGACCCTTGACCCACAATGTGGATTTTTTGTTTGGCGCCACAGGGTGTGGTAAAATATGAATTAGTACTTAAACCTATTACAAAAACAAGATTCATCCACATTTGAAAAACATTGTAATATTTTGTCCTAACAATCAAACACAATCAAAGTTATCACAACCGTTTATTCATTTGGGATGACATCAACATATACTTGTCGACCTGAGAAAAACTGAATGACTACCTACATATTTTTACAAGCAATTTGATAGGACAGCCAACATTGTTTATGTGTTGATGACTGTTCTGCAGAGAAAGACGCATTGTCAAGAAGAGAAAACACTTAGCAGAACTTGCTTTTGTGGCAGGACATGAAAATGTAAGTGTATGGGATTCTCCACTCGCGGCAGCGTCTGTCTATGAAAACATATAATGGCTGTTTACTGAAAGATTTTCGGGAGAAAAGTTAAAGTTTATCTGTTTTGTTTTACTGTAAGGATCGTGACAGCTTTGAAGGGACTGTCTCAGAGGAAAACGATGTCATTCCAAATAAACATGAAACGAGTATGATTGTAAAAATAGACTGAAATCAACTATGCATCTAAAGTCATTTTAAAGACAGATCAGCCCACAGGTTATGGGGTTAGTAAATTGATGTAAATTAATTTATACTTTTGCTTGTCACCAATAAAATGACAGAAGGACAAACAAGAATTAATGCTAACAAGTGCGTTAGATCCTTCACCTACAGACCATGTTTCAAAAGATGTTATGCACTTTACTGACTTAATAAAACACCCAAACAGACTTACAATATAAGACCTGGGGTCTGGCAGCACCATCTGAAATATTTTTTTACATATAGTGTGATTTGGATATGTCGATGAGCATCAAATGTTGGAGTGCATGACAGTGATTTAAGACACTACTTTTAAAGTTGATGTGATACCAACTATCGGTTTGGTTCAGGGGGATGTTTGTTAAAGCATATTTTAAACACTAGCTAACGCAAATAAATGTGTTTATTAAGATTGACATGTGTTGCCAGTTATATAAAGTGGGTATTACACAAGGGGTGAGCGCTTCAGCGGTAAATAATTTTTTTTTTTCATTTATTAATTTTGGTCGGGACAAATATAAAATGGACGGCACTGTTCAAAAACCCTGGGCTAGATCTTGAGTTTATGAAAGTGGTTTTACAACAACTTGACTTACGCCATATATACTAATAATTGTTTTATGATTCAATAGAAAACTCTTTTTTCTGGTTAGAGTACAACAAAATTTCTTACA
>BTPG01000132.1:0-34955 GCA_036245525.1 Semisulcospira habei | reverse complement strand
ATAGCTGCCAACCCTCCCGATTTTATCGGGAATTTCCCGATTTTTTTTCAATTCCCGATTCTCCGGTTTTTTGTACATTTCTCCCGATTTTCATATTTTCAAGCTTTGTTTTAAAATTCGAGGCATTTTGGCGTACCGCGCGGGGTCAAGCGCCTGTAGTTGAGAGCCTACCGCTATACTGTACCGCTAAGCTTTCGGGGACCCACAGCCAGTCTTGATTACGCATGCGCGGCAAATTCCGTCCATTCTGTTTGTTCCGGTTCCTTCGAATTTGCCCTCGAGCACATGCTCAACGATCTTCGCAACTGGTCACAGAGTATTTTCGATTTTCACCAAAATCATGCCTCCTAAGAAGCAGAAGTGTTTGGTGAAGTTCCATCCAGACTACAAGCGTTCCTTTCCTTACATCGACGAATCGAGAAAGGGGGAACACTTTGCCTTTTGTAAAATGTGCCGGGCGGACATAAACATCGGTTACGGCGGCCAAAAAGACATCAGTCTGCACGAAAAACGTAAGAAACACCAAGTATAAGTAGCGAAGTATAATGAAGAAAAAATAAAGACTGTCTGGCGGTCAGACTGAATGATGAATTGAATAAACGAAGGAATACATGAAAAAGTAAGAGCATCTTGTGAAATAATTATGAAAGTGTGGAACACAAACCGAAAGAGACGAGAGAGAGAGGACTTGCTGTTGAAGGCAAAATCAGCAACATCTCAGTCCCTGAAGGCTGCTGCAAACCCTTGCCCACCATCAAAAGAGTAGATAAACTTTGAATTTTGTTTCAAAGAGAGGCCTCCAAACTGCCTTCAAAATGCTGATTTTCGTTTCCATTGTCCTTGATTTAATTTGTTCAGCTATGCTTTTTTGTGCTGATGTGAATGTAAATAAACTTCAAACTGTAGGATACAAACTGGTCATTATTTTGATTTTTGCTTCAAGGAGAGGCCTCCAAACTGCCTTCAAAATGCTGATTTTTCGTTTCCATTGATTTATTTTGTTCAGCCATGATTTTTTTGTGCTGATGTGAATGTAAATAACTTCAAACTAAAGGATACAAACTGGTTATTATTTTGAATTTTGCTTCAAGGAGAGGCCTCCAAACTGCCATCAAAATGCTGATTTTCGTTTACGAGCGGGGGGCGTAGCCCCCCTGCACCCCCCAGCGGGGCGCTGCCCCTGCACCCTGCCGGGGCCTAGGCGGCCCCTGGACCCCGGCCAGTCAGGATTTTTATTTCTCCAAAGTTGGCAGCTATGTCAGGACCTGATCGTCGTTCCGACGAATTCGCTGGTGTGTCCTACGTACAGAAGCAGGACGGGACCTGCTCCCCTTCCTCTGCCTTCTTCTTACCAGCGCCTCCGTTGGTGCAAGGATCGCCGCGTCTCTCCCCAAGCGAGATACTTCACGGCCTCCTGCTTGTCCTTGTGGGCTCCCCCTCCTGGCACGGTCAGTGTCTCCACGCCAAGTGAGAAGAAGAGGAAGAGGCGCTTCGCCTGGACGTCGCCTGGATGATCTGCGCCACGGGGGAGACCCCCCCCCCTCTTCGTTCTTCGCGACAGGGTGCTACCTTCAGCTCCCCCCTCCTTGTCTCACCCGTCCCGGAACCCCTAGCCTGGGTGGCCGTTACGCTCCCCCTTCCCTGGGACGGCCCCTGCACTTCCGCTTACCCTCCCTCAGGCCTTGTCCCCAAGGTGCTTCTCTAGCGCAGGGATGCTACGCAATCCTGTTGCTGGGGGCGCCGTTCTGCTGGCCCAGATCCTGCGCCACCGACCTTCTGAACCTGGCCACGGGCCCCTCACTCCGGCATCCCGCTCCTCGCACGATGCTCTAGCTACCGCACCAGGCGCTCTACTTCCGTGCTCTGGGAGACTCCTGCTACACGCTTGGGGATTGGATGACAAACCCTCGCCGCTGGAGTTCTCGAGTGAGGCAGTGACAGTTATCGCTTCAGGCCGTGGACCCTCGACCCTGCGTGTCTACGAGGGAAGTGGAGAGTACTGTGAGCTTGGTGCGACCTCCGTCGCCTCTCCACTACCGATCTGACTTCCCCACCGCTGGCTGAGTTCTTCCTGGCTTTCGCCAAACAGCACTTGGCACCGATCACCTCAGGGGCTACCTCACTATGATCGCCGGCGCTTACCGGCACCCGGGCTGAGCGGAACCCGACAGTGTAAGGGCCTCGCTGACCTTATGGCCCTCTTCGGCACACAGCGACCTGCCCTCCGCTCCCTGATCCCGCACTGGGATTTACCCTGGATACTCTTCTGGATGAACGCTAGCGTTTCAAGCCGCTTCCCCTAGCAAGCGTGGCCGACGCTACACGAAGACTTGCTTCTGCTCGCCGTAGCCACAGCCTCCAGAATGAGTGAGCTGCGCGCGCCTTCCGCGCCCCCGCCTGCCTGTAGTGCAGGTCGGATGACCCCGTGCAGCTACTAACAGACCCGGCCTTCTTGGCCCTGAACCAGTCCCCGCTGACGGCCCCACAGGTGATCACTGTGCGATCGCTTACGCCGATCGACTCCTACGAGGAAGTCGGGCAACAGGGCCCGGTGAGAGCCTTACGCATGTACCTACGCCATACCAAGCCGCTCCGCCAGGGATGCACCCGCCTCTTTTTGTTTTCTCTGTCCCCAGGTAGACAAGACATCTCAGCCCAGACGATCTTCCTGGCTAGATGGGTGATGCGCTCCACCTACCAGGACCTCTGCCCCGACGCTGCCAAGCGGCTACTCTTCCGGGCCCACGAGGTCAGAGCCATGGCTGCTAGCGTCACGTTGACCGCTACCGCGCTGTCCGAGACACTCTGGCTGCTGTAGGCTGGCGGACCAAGTCGACCTTCACCCGGTTCTACCTCCGTAACCTGGTTGGCCAGCGAGACAACCTGGCCCTGGTGGGGGACATCGCGGCGGCGCAACACTCCCTCCCGGCACCTTCGGTGCCGTTGGTAACCCTTTAGCTAAAATTATCGGGAGATGGCGCCGGGGAGGACGGGCTGGCTGGCTCAGTCAGGCACTGGGTTATGCGGCACCCTCCTCCTCTTCGCGATTCTCCATATAGTAATGACATCGGTAATGTTTTTGAGGAAACAAATTAATTTTTCTCTAAAATGTATTTTTTCGAAAAATACTTACCGATGTCATGACTCGGATGGCCCTCCCACCTGCCCCGCTTGCCGCTTGCCAGCTAAACGAAAGAACTGGTGTGACTTGGCTGCTCGGGCTGTTATCCGTTACGGGTGGGAAGGGAGGCTACCCGGGTACCAGGTCACGGCACCCCTGGTGGCCTCCCCTGGCCCTGAAGGTACACATCGTAAGTTTTTGGGCTAAAATTACGCTAGCTATAGGTTGTTCCATATAGTAATGACATCAGTAAGTATTTTTCGAAAAAATACATTTTAGAGAAAAATTAATATTTGGGGAATATAGGTAAGCCTGAGTATTACAGGCACCTGTGTATGCCTTGATCTCTCGCCCTGACCAGAGATTTAGCCGTATACTGGCATTTGTAACACATCGGCTCATCTATACCCGATAAGCAAAAGATGTGCTATGCATGGGCTACCTAAGGTGGATGTCAGCCCAAGAAACATTTGCTTAGTAGGCAGTTTTTCTTTACTAGCTGATGTAAATTCAATAAATTAATATTGGGTCTGACTTGATTGTTTCCAGGTAATGTGTTATATTGAGGCTGATTTATTAACATATTGGCCTGATGTCTTTTGTTGTGAGGTTCAGGCCTACATTTGTATGGCATCTGATGTCCTTTTGTAGTGAGGTTCAGGCCTACATTTGTATGGCATCTGATGTCCTTTTGTATTTGTGTTCAGGCCCACTGTGTACGGCATCGTTCCAATGTCCTTCTGTAGTGGTGTTCAGGCCAAATGTGTACAGCATTGCTCCAATGTCTTTGTGTAGTGATGTTCAGGCCAAATGTGTATGGCATTGCTCCAATGTCTGTGTAGTGGTGTTCAGGCCAAATGTGTAGGGCAATGCTCCAATGTCTTTGTGTAGTGGTGTTCAGGCCAGATGTGTACGGCATTGCTTCAATGTCTTTGTGTAGTGGTGTTCAGGCCAAATGTGTAGGGCAATGCTCCAATGTCTTTGTGTAGTGGTGTTCAGGCCAAATGTGTAGGGTATTGCTTCAATGTCTTTGTGTAGTGGTGTTCAGGCCAAATGTGTAGGGCATTGCTCCAATGTCCTTCTGTAGTGGTGTTCAGGCCAAATGTGTAGGGCATTGCTCCAATGTCCTTCTGTAGTGGTGTTTAGGCCAAATGTGTAGGGCATTGCTCCAATGTCTTTGTGTAGTGGTGTTTAGGCCAGGGGCTAGTTGCATGAGTGAGCTTAGTCCTGCACCAGCCGCTAAGCAAGGTGCTCTGCTATAGCAGAGCTCCTGGCTTAGTGGCTGGCACAGGACAAAGCTCACTTATGCAAGCGACCCCAGCTGTGTACCGTATCACATTGATGTCCTTTTGCTTTTGCTAACTAATACCTACCTCTTATCAACAAGACTGTTGTTTTTTTTGTGCTACCTTTAGCTTCGGAAGCTCATAGTGGGGGAGAAATCATGTATTTTCCCGTTATACTTGTAGCTTCGGGAGCTGGTGGAAGAGGAAAAAATTGTGGAGGTGTGCCGCGTGGCTCTGAGCCGTGTGCAGGAAGAGATCAAGTCGTGGAGCTACTGGCTGAAGATGGAGGCCTACATTGACATGGTGTTACAGCCAGCTCTTCTGGCAGCTCCGCCAGAGTCTGTGCTGGGATCCTATATGGTGGAGGTAAATCAGCTCATTTATCTTGTTGGAGAAAACTTGCCATTATCTAGACCTGCTGGCATGAGACTGAAGCCTACATTACTCAAAGTGACGCAGAAGCGCTCAGAAACCAAAAAGTTGTCAGTGGGGCATATTTTATGAGGCGGACTCGACACCATTTGCATTCACACCCTGCTCCACCCACCACCTTAACCTATTATTCCCTGAGGCACAAGAGCAACCTGATTATCAACCATGATAATATAAGGGTGGTGCCAGAATAGCTTGGTGCCTAGCGGCACCAAGCCATTCTGGCACCACCCTTAAACTATCATGATCAATGTATCTTCTGAACTTGATATGTATGTAGTCTAAGACGGCAAGTCACCGATCTTGGAATTTCTGCTGTAGGGTTTTAACTCTCTGGCTGAGCTTTCATCATGATGCTTCCTGCAGGAATCATCACCAAAACAAAAATTGCTACTGACAGTCCAAGGATGTAGCTGCTTGAGCCGGCCGCTTATGTTACAGTCAGCAGTACCAATAGCTGATTTAACCCATTACACCCTGAGGCTGATTTTGTAAAATTTGCTTATTGTCCTGTGAAGGCTACAGATTAGCAGACAGATCAACTGTTTTAGTCCAAGGATGGTGCCGGAATAACTTGGCGCCTCAGGCGCCAAGCTATTCTGGTGCCGTCCTTGAACTATCAGTCAAATGCATTTCAAGCTAGGGATGTATCAGAATGAAAAGGGTTAACAATAGGGTTAATCTGACTTTCTTTTTCATTTGTGATTTCAGTTGCTGAACAAGCTGTTTGAAGTTGGGGCGGAGAAGTCTGGCACCATTAACCTGGTGATGGCACGATTGTGTGACCTATGGCAGAGGTCAAAGGGCACTGATCTTGCTCAGCGCATGGTTTCGGCCATTGTCGATGCCCTCATGTTCGGCTCTGTCCACAAAAAGGCAGAAAAGTAAGTTTGTTTTGGGAAGTTTAAGAAGATTAGGAAAGTGGACATGCATCGGGGTCACACCTACAGCAACAGCAATAAAGCGAGCATTTTTCTGATGCAATTTTTTTTTTATATTGAACATTTGTTGACAGCAAAATAATAAAAAAATTTCTGCCCTCAAGATGTTCACAGATCACATTTTCTGAAGCAAAGATGTCACAGTGTGTCCTATTCTAAAGTGCATCTCCAACTGGGCAGCTGGCAACTTGTAATTCGTATGCATAAGCTTGAAATGTTATTTTCTTTCCTCACCTGACAGGTTGTGGCTTGAAGTCTGCATGTACCTGGAAACGCTGGGTGATGACTGCTCTGTGAATGAAATCTTGTCAAGGTAAGTAATCTGTCTCATTAAAAAGTCCTGTGTGTTTATTATTTTTCAATATTTTTTTAAAAAATTAATTACTCGCCTTCCTTGTCAAGGTGATCATATTGTAGAAAAATATTTCAAATCTTTGTCTTGAAAGATTTAGCAATCTCGCACCAGGATGTGGATTTACCATGACAAATCAAGGGTGGTGCCAAAATAGCTAGGGTGGTGTTAGGCTATTCTGCCACCAACCTTGAATTAACCCTTTCAACCCTGGGACCCTGTGGCAGGAGATGGATTGATCATGATAATTCAAGGGTAGTGCCAGATGAGCTTGGCGCCAGAAGGTCCCAAGCTCATCTGGCACTACCCTTAAATTATCATGATAAATCCATCTGGTACATAGTCGTTAGGCAACACCTCCAAAATTTGAGAAATGGGACCTTGGGGCTAAAAAGGTTAACATCATTGATCTGTCTCTTAAACTGTAATATAGGCTTCTTCTTTTTTTTTTTTGGGGGGGGGGGGGGGGGGGGGGCATATTTGGAAATTTCAGCTTGTGTTAATGCACCAAAACTATAGCCGCTACACTATTCTAGCACAAGCTTTGGACTATCATGGTGACTGTTTTGCATGAACTGTAAAATAGCCTTCAGGGGACAACTCCCAGGTTGGGAATATCATCCTTGGAATTCATTCTGTGATACCTGTATTCCCCACAGCTCTCAGAAGAATGATATGTGCGTTCGCCTGATGACCATCAACTACGTGTCAACGTTAAAGCCGGACGACGCATCCCACATTTCCCTGGCAACGTGCATTCTGCGGGAGATCTGGCGCCAATACCTGCCTCTGGCACAAAGGTCAACATTTCGTCAGTACACCAACTCCCTGCACCACCGCCAGAAGCATCGACTGCTGCTGCTGCTGCCACTTCTTGGGCAGTTCATTACAGAGGTACATTTATACCCTTTACCAACAGCTCAAATTTATGTCTCAGACACCAACACAGACTCACTGATGGCCAGAATTACACGGAAATAAATGAGGCCAACCAGAGGCATAGAAGAACACAATAAAGAAAGAAACACATGAAGAAAAGACAGTTAACCCTTTTAGCCCCAGATACCTACAGCAGGAGATGGCTTGACCATAATAATTGAAGGGTAGTGCCAGATTAGCTTGGCGCCTGAAGGCGCCAAGCTAATCTGGCACTACCCTTCAGTTATCATGGTCAAGCCATCTACTGCAACTGGTACATAGTCATTAGGTAACACCTCCAAAATTTAAGAAATGGGACCTTGGGGCTAAGAGGGTTAAATGTTAAAACTCTTATTCAAAATAGACATACAAACAAATACATGATTTGCACCGTATCTTTGTGTGATGGGAAGTTGCAACGCAGTGTGTGTTCTTGTTTGCATGTTTGTTTTTTTTTAAGGGTTTTTAACCCATTACATCCTGAGGCTGAATTTTTAAATTTTGCTTATTGCCTTTTGAAGGCTGTATTGCCTGCCTATCAGGAGATAGATCTACCATTTTAGTTCAAGGGTGGTGCCCAGAAAAGCTTGGCGCCAAGCTATTCTGGCACCACCTTGAACGTTCATAGTCAAATTTATTTCAAGCAATAGTATCAGGATGAAATGGTTAACCCAACATATTAATAAATTGTGTTTAACTGTCTTTTCTAAGTGTGTTTCTTTCTTCATTAGGTTCTTCTCTACATTTACACGCTTGGCAGTCACCTGTTTGGTCTGCATTCAGCAATTGGCATGAGCCCTTGCAATTGCCTGATACGCAGGGAAAACAATGAAGCCAGCCTGAGGCATAGATCCTCATAAGCCCCTATGATTGTTCGTTACAGGGAAAACATGTTCCAAAATAGATCCTCATGAGGCGTTGTAATAGCTTGATATTCCGGGAAGTTGGTGAAGCCAACATTCCAACAAAGATCCTCATGAGGCCCAGGCATGTTATTTCCACCTCCGCCGCATCAGTCAGATCAGAAAATACCTCACTACCGAAGCTGCCACCAAACTCGCTGTCTCTCTCATCTTATCTCGCATCGACTACTGCAACTTTTTCCTTTCCGGCCTTCCTCAATCCACCACTCTCACTCTCCAGCGCGTCCAGAACAATGCTGCCCGCCTCGTCCTCAGAAAGAAAAGATTCCGACCACATCACTCCTCTGCTCAAGCTCCTTCACTGGCTCCCCATCCCCCAACGCATCCAATACAAGATTCTGTCTCTCTGCTACAAATCCCTGAACAACTACGCTCCTACCTATCTCTCCAACTTACTTCACCCCTACACTCCTTCCCACTCCCTCCGCTCCGCCTCCGACCCTCTCCGCCTCCTCATCCCCCGCACCAAACTCAGCACTTTCGGCCCCAGCTCCTTCTCAGTATACGGTCCATCCACCTGGAACACTCTCCCATTCTCTCTCCGTCAGAAACACTCTCTCTCCTCCTTCCAGTCCGCCCTCAAAACTCACCTCTTTCAACAGTTCTAGCACTCTATCACCACACTCCCCACCCCAAGCTGACCGTCGTAATGTATTTTCACTATTTGTGGTACGTGAGTCATTGTCTAAAGCGTGCGCATGCGTGTGCGAGTTGTGAGTGCGCGCTTAGAGTTATAATTATTATAAGATAAGCGCATTATAAATACCGTAATTATTATGATTATTATTAATTGCCTGATATTCAGAGAAAATGGTGAGGCCAACACATTCCATCAGAGATCCTCATGAGCCTAGAGCCTCGTGAGAACCCACAACTGCTTGGGTTCATGAGGGTCAATGGCTCCCGTTTTCACAGAAGCTTACAGGGAATGAGTACCACCAGATGAACATTTTAACCCACTTAAGGCACGTACACAGAGGCTGTCACTGACTACATTGCCTTCTGTGAGAGCCTCTGTATTCCCACCAAGACCTGCAAGAGTTTTCCTAATGACAAGCCATGGTTTACAGTAGACATTAAACACAAACTCCACGAAAAACATGACGCATACAAAGACAATGACAGAGAAAGGTACAAACAAGCCAGGTATGCAGTTCTAAAAGCAATTAAGACTGCCAAGCGCAACTTCAGAGACAGACTAGAACAGAAAATCGCAGCTAGTAACCCTAGAGACATCTGGCAAAGCTTCAAAGACATTACAAACTATAAACCAGCTTCCAAGACTGCTGATGTTACAGATGCATCTCTTCCAGACTTTCTGAATGACTTTTATAGTCGTTTTGACAAAAAGAATACAATCCCACCTCCTTCTGTGGAGAGGAGTCATACTGAGAACCCACCTTTCATTATTCTAGACGCTGATGTCAGGTGCATGTTTCAGCATCTAGACAGCAGGAAAGCTGCCGGTCCAGATAACATTTCTCCACGCTTACTCAGAAACTGTGCGAACCAGCTCTCGGGCGTCTTTACGGACATTTTCAACATGTCTCTCTCTCAGTGCACTGTTCCTCAGTGTTTCAAAAGGTCCACCATCATTCCTGTTCCGAAAAAATCCAAAGTGTCCTCCCTAAATGACTACAGACCGGTCGCTCTGACCTCAGTTGTCATGAAGACGCTTGAGCGCCTCGTCCTCCGGTTTCTGAGAACATTTACTGACCCTCTGCTGGATTGTTTTCAATTCGCGTATCGTGAAAAACGTTCCGTGGAGGATGCGGTGTCACTTGGTTTGTTTTATGTTTTACAACAACTTGAAATCCCAAACACCTATGCCAGAATTTTATTTGTTGATTACAGTTCTGCTTTTAACACCATTATTCCATCCAAATTGTACCAGAAGATCCAGCAAATCGGAGTTCCAGAGACATTGTGCCTCTGGACCCTCGATTTCCTGTTGATGAGACCACAGGTCGTTAAAATTGGTGGAAATGTGTCATCCACCCTCACTTTATCCACGGGCACACCTCAGGGGTGCGTGCTCTCCCCTATGCTCTACCCCCTGTTTACTTATGACTGTGCTTCATGCCATGCCAGTACTAAAGTTCTGAAATTTGCAGATGACACCACAGTGGAAGGGTGCATTACAAACTCAGACGAATCCACTTACCGTAGTCAGGTTGAGACTCTAATTAGTTGGTGTAATAACAACAACCTTGAACTGAACTCTGGCAAAACAAAAGAAATGATTGTGGACTTCAGAAAGAAACAGTCCCCTCCCCCTCCCCCTCTTGTGATCAATAGTGAAATCATTGAAACAGTCCAGAACTTTAAGTTTCTTGGCACTACCCTGTCATGTGACCTGAAGTGGGAGGAAAACACTCGCCTTATCGTCCAAAAAGCACAGCAGTGCTTGTTCTTCCTGCGACGTCTGAAAAGTTTTGGTCTCGGTGCCCACATGTTGATGCAATTCTACCGAGCTGTGATTGAGAGCGTGCTCACCTTTTCGATCACGGTTTGGTATGGTTCCATCACGGCCAAAGAGAAAATCAGACTGAGTAGGGTGGTCAAGACCGCTTCAAAAATCATAGGCAGAGATCTTCCTAGCCTGGACTCACTGTACCAGCAGCGTCTCTTACGTAGAGCACATCTTATCTCCAGTGATTCCACCCACCCCGGCAATGAGCTTTTCCAAATTTTACCATCAGGACGCAGGTACAGGTCCATCAGTACCAGGACCAGCAGATTCCGCAACAGTTTTTTCCCTCTTGCTGTTCATGCTCTCTCTGATCAACCGGACTAATTGGAGAGAGCACGAGTGGCGAGTGAGAACGATTGTGTACAGTCAGTTTTTAACTGAATCAGATGTTACTCTCTCTCTCTCTCTCTCTCTCTTTCTCTCTGTGTGTGTGTGTGTGTGTGTGTGTGTGTGTGTGTGTGTGTGTGTGTGTGTGTGTGTGTGTGTTTAGTCTTAGTAACTGACATCAAGACAAATTCCAATGTTTTTATTGTTTTGTACATGGAAACATATGGCAATAAACCATCTTATCTTATCTTAAGCCTTATCATTCGGAATATACGAGTGTGAAATAAGTTTGACTTGCTATTCTGGCACCACCCTTGAACTAAAGCGATTGGTCTATATCCTTATCTGTAAGTACTATAAGTATATGGCAGTGTACAAATTTGAAGCTTTTAGCCTCAGTATAATACGGGTTAACCCCACGGCATCTCCCAAATGTTGGAGGTGTCACCAAACGACTGTGCACCAATTGCAGGGAATGGATCAACTATGATAATTCAAGGATAGTGCCATGAGGCGCCACACCAATCTGGCACTACCTTTGAATTATCATGGTCAATCCATCGAGTGCTGTATGGCACCAGGGCTAGTAGGGTCAGACAGTTATAGTGTGTCACAGATGCAGATGCGCAAACTTTGAGTGTGTCTACCTTTGTCACATTTTCAGCACCTGAATTTGAAGTTGAGTGAACCATAGAAGCACAGGGTCTACTGGTACACCTCTTGCAGCTGAGTGGTGTTCACTGTGTGCCTGTGTTGATGGGGTTAGAAAAGTGCTCATTATGGACCAGAAACTGTTATGTCGTAAATATTTTACCGCTCTCAATATTCGACCACAGCTCATTTGTTAGGAAAATAGACAATTTTCAACCATGTTGTAAATTTATTACCAGCACCCAAAATCTGCACCTAAAATATTCCCCTGACACCCTCAAAAAAAAGGTTAAAATACCATTGCACGTGAATCAATCTGATTTTCAGAATCACTCCTGTATCATGAGCTGTCCTCAAATCCTCACATTTATTTCGTGCCACACGTGAGTCCTGCGACACCCAGTACCCAAATGTAGACCTAAACATTCAGGACTCCGGATTCAGGGATGTAAATCCAGCAAGGAGCCAGCATACATTCCTTGCCAGCGCAGAAGCGCTTGAGATTCTATACTGATCAACAAAAGAAACGCAAATTTTTCACCATAGCGCTTTTCTTCGTAAATATGCTTTAATCCGGGTTATTTTGACGTCATTTATTAGAAAATGTTATGAAGAGTGTTATGTTGTGTGCAAATAGAATGTTTAGTCTTAAAAATCGCACATCGGTGACTTATGATGTCATCAGTGACACTACCATCACAGGATATTGAAAGTGAAATGGGGAGCATCTGCAGAGGACACAGCTGAAAGCCAACCAATGTGCAGTGTCACTAGAGTCCGTGTGCATGAAAATCCGGCCTGTTTGGTCTTGACCTACTTTTTGTTTGTCAAAGGCACCTAAATTTAAAAATAATCAACATGACCTACAAACATGAAAATCAAAAAGTTCTTTATTTTTAGGTTAGCAGCCATATTTACCTGATCAAATGGATATGGGTGTGTTCTTTATCTCTGTCTCAGTCAGTTGAGCTTAAAAAATGGTTTGAAAGTAATTCACATTAAATCAAATAAGATTTATTAAGAAAATGATGTGCATCGGAAGTTCTGGTTCTCTAATGAATTTTTCCAGTCAAATTTCGTTTGAGGCAGTTAATAACATCATAAGCAATCCACACAACTTGTGTGTTAAAACATATCACAGGAAACTTGCTTCACAGAGTGTGTCCAGTTTTGCTTATTTTCACCACTAATGAAACCCTGTGTCCTCCAAGGTAGCCAAGGGTGATAACTCATCCAATTTTGTGTAAAGGTAGATCAGACAGTAGGCTGAACATCTGAAGTAAGCAACAAATAAAATTTTCTTGTTTTGCTGTCAGGGTGGCTCTTTGTTTGCTGGTACACTTACATCACTTCGCGTTTTTAATGAAAGACAGTATATCTTTTGTTGCACTTGGTGCCTGAGGGATAGTGATGGGCAGCGCATCTATACTTCACCCTTTCCTTTGCAAGAGACATAGATTCACATGAACCGATGTAGACTGCAGGGGTTAAAGATCTACATCTTAAAACTTGCAGACATCAGCCCTGCAATACATCATCACAGAGTTTTGCATCTGGGTTAATGTCTACGAAAAGGCAAAGCTGCATGTTGGCTGCAGGTAGTCTAGATTAGTCGGCCATTGATTGGCTAATTACGAAGTCAAGAGCTGTCAGTTAACCCATTTACCCCGAGTCCCTACAGCAGGAGATGGATTGACCATGAAAATTCAAGAGTAGTGCCAGATTAGATTGGCGCCTAAAGGCGCTAAGCTAATCTGGCACTACCCTTGAATTATCATGGTCAATCCATCTCCTGCAACTGGTATGTATTCATTAGGCTACACCTCCAAAAGTTGAAAAATGGGACCTTGGGGCTTGAAGGGTTAATGATGCATGGTACTCAGTGAGTCTTAGTGCTTCTGTGATGTTTACCTGGTACGTGTGAACGTGCGCAAAATAAAATGAAATTGACTTGTTGAAAGAAAGAAGAATAAAATTTGATGGTTGTCAGGCCATTTTGAGTGTCAATGGGGACCCATTGTTAGTGAATGACTAAAAGTTTCTACATGAAACCCTTGCGGTAACAGTTTTACTACATTAGTGAATGACTGTGCTGCCGGTGAACTGAGACATCAAGGATGCACTCGTGCAAGGGGAGTAACTGATGAACCGATAGTCTGAGAGAGTTAGCTCCCTTTTAAAAATATCTGCGTTTTTGATGAGTTTTATGTTGTGAGTTTCAAAAGAGGATGTCTTGGAAAATAACGGTGTTAAAACGGTTGTCTGCATATCTGGGAAGTGTTGTTAGTATACAATAGATGACTAACTCGTCTAGGTAAGCTTGGTACTTTATTTACAGTGTGATCGACTGCTTATTCATTTAGGCCTGGGCATGCTGGTTTCGGAACCCTAACAAATATTTCTACCACGGCAGCTTTGGTGAAATATTTAGGATGTTTGAAAACCAAAGCAGAAAATTGAATGTTGAAGGTGGCGCTGAAATATACTTGTCACTGTCATTTGAATCACGTTTTCTCATTTTTGGTTTTATTGCAAACTACTTACACTTTCACACTGCTCACTCTGTACTGCATGCTTGTTTTGCAGGAGACATGTCAGGAGTCGTGGGACAATGCATGGCAAGGCCTGGTGCTGGAGTGTCACCCATCTGTGCGCCATAACCTGGAATGGTTAGTGCTGTTGCTGGCACACAGGTTTCCACACCTCATTGAACAGTTCTGGGGATACTTCGGTCAGGTGATGTCCTTGCTGATTTTTCTAAGTGTCTTACATTTAAGTTACATTTAGCATTAAATTGGTATACAAACATTTTTTTTTTTTAAGCCTTGTTAGGGAAGCCAGCCTAAACTACGCATTAGTGGACAATAAAGTTGTGTGAAAAGTTTTATGTCTTGATCACATTTTATTCCTTCACTGACATGAAAATTTGAGTACCACTCAAGTTAAAGAGGGACAGATTCTCATGAGCCCCAGCATTTGTGGGGGCTCATGAGGATCTATGCTTCTTGCTATTAATACTGATTTGTTGCCATGTTCGTTTTACCACTGGGGCTTTGATGTTAAAATTGCAATGATTTAAAAAATAGTCGGCATCCATTGGCATTGAAGGGGTTAACATGCACAGTTTCTTGTGTAGTCTTAATAATTTCACCCCCAAATTGTGAACTTTGACCTCAGTTCTCATTAAGTTGAACATATATGCTAATTTAATGGAGTTTTTGTTTGTTTGTTTGCTTTTTACAGTTCAACTCGAAACGCAATGTCAGTTTGTGTTCGCTACTGAACATGGTCTCACAGCTGGGGCCAGAGCTCAAACATGACACTCAGGTATGTGCAGTGCATGAAACTTACAGGCCAGCCTCACTATTATTAGGTACTGGCAGGGCTCGCTACTGACCAACCGCAGCGGCGCCGCAACACGCATTTTACTCATCTTTGAAACAGCGATTGTACTAACAAAATGCTCGCGTACTGCAGTCAAATGCATACAACAATAAAGTTAAGCTATTTCTCTTTTTAAAAATGTCTTTGTTTCTTCAAAAACATTACCGATGACATGACTGAATGGAAGTGTCTACTACTTACTCATTCTAGCCTAAGAGCCAGTTGTGTTAAGACACAACCCGGGAGGCACTCGGGGAACCCCGAGGGGACCAAGAGTTGTCTCCCTATACCCACCACCCGGAAGCCGGGTACCCATAATCCCTCAGTCTAGTCTACTTAGGCGCACGATTCGGTCGTCTTGCGCTCGGCTCTAGCCTACGGACTTTGGTTTTCGACCGTTCTCGGGTTCGGACTTGCTGTTGGAATGAAGAGCGGGAGATAGGATCGTTTCGTCGGCCCTGCCTGTGCTGCTGCGTGGTTTTCTCGTCCCCACTGCTTGGCGCCTGCGCTTCGGCCTCTGGTGAGCTGTCCGGTGATCTTCGCCGGTCGTGCCAGGCGGGTTTTTGGACGTCTCCCCCCGTTCCCCTTCGGCGGAGAGGTAAGGTAGCGGGATTGACCCTCGGCTGGTTCCCGGGCTGGGCACTGGTTGTGCAGGTACGAAGTTTTTCGTCTTCTTCTCACTGTAATTGCGCCCCCACTCACCTTCGGTGAATCGTAGAGAAGTTTCCTACGCTTTTGTACCTTGGGTGTGGAGAATTCTTTTACTCCATGGCCTGATTAGCGGAGTGGCACAGCTTGAGTCACGCCTTGTCATCGCGTGGTTTGTTCGGGACCAGCGCCTGTTCTGTTTTCGCTCACGGGTGATGGATTTAAGCGCACACTCGCATACGCAGGCATACGCGGTAGACAAGTGCTCACGTACCTTAGAGAGTGGATATACGTTCTGGCGGGCAGCTGGGGGGTTTACGCTCCTTGGCTGGGCGGGCCCCTCGTGGCATGTCCACATAAAGTGGTGATTTTCTGCCCCAGGTGTTTTTCTTGTCTTGATTGTCATTGCGTATTGAGTTGTACAGCATGCGGCCGGTGTTGGTTTTTTTTTTTTCCAAACACGGTCACCCTTAGTAATAATGTTTGGGGGCCTGACTCCTTTTGTCACAGGGGTTGGTACATATGTTGTTGCTCACCTTAGCACTTGACGGCGGTGAATCTACCTCGTTACTGCACTGCTAGATTGCAGACGTGCAGTTTGGTACCTCGCTTCCGTCATGACGTATTCGTCTTTTGTGTACATATGTTGTTCCCTCGCCTTAGCGCTTGGCGGCAGTGGGCCTGCTTGCTTACTGCACGGCTAGTTGTCGGCATGCAGTTTGCAGACCTGTTTACCCAAGAATACACTTTTTGGAGAAACTGACAACTCACTGGCTTGGGAATAATTACACATGTGAGGTCCAAAGTACACAATTAGTCAGTTGAAAGTACACTGACTACACCCAGGGGGTAAACAGGTCTGAGTTTGGTACCTCGCTTCTGTCATGACATGTTTGACTTTTGCTACATATGTTGGTTGCTCACTTTAGTGCTTGAGGGCAGTGAGTCTACCTTCTTGCTGCACTGCTGGCGTGCAGGCTTGACAGTCTGTTACCCCGCTTGGTGCTTGTGTGTTTTGTTGTTACGAAGGCTACCTTTCGTGGCTTAGTCCCACAGGACTCGCCCGCAGGCCTTCGGGTGTTATCTGTTGCAGGGATGCGCTACCCATTCACACAGATGACAGTGGCTAGTTCAGCCCCCAGGGGTCTTTCGCCTCTGCACCGGATGCCCCGCCGACCATGCTTGCTTTGCAAGCGATCGGCACCGGTTTAGGCGCCTTCCAGACACTGCGGGTTTCCGCACGACAACGGACTGCCCTGGGAGAGAAGCCACACCGGATGTCGCGACTAGTGCGCGAACATGGATCGTGGAGGCCGCTGCCAGGGGGAGCGCACGGGAACAGCCTCTGGCAAGGCCCGCTCGGAAAGACAATTACGCACACGTCCGACGTCTTAGGACGTTGCAGTACACTACCACCTTGAGAGGACAAGCAGCTTCTCGGCTGTAAGCCCCAGCCCGGCTGCTACTGGTAGGTGTGTTCTTCATGTCCAGGCAGCGCCCATTGGGACTAGGCCTGTCTTCTGACACGGGAGGTGCCTCCTACCACATTGGGATGATTGCGTCACCTGGCCTCAGCAGCGCGGATGGCAGCATTGAAGCGTCTGCAGGTGGGAGCGACCTATGCTGTTGGTGCTTGAAGGATCCCGTTCCGCCCCGATGAAGAGGGGCATGCCGATGTCCTGCACGCAAGGCAGATGTTCCGGTGGCCGTCGGACAACCACTGGGTCGGGTCTCCTATGCGCAGGATGTGGATACGCCTTCCAACGTATCCTTGGCACCGGTCGCTTGAGACCAGGACGTCCCTGTGGGAATCCCCACACCGGATTCAGTGGACTAGTGCACGAAGTGGGCCTGGATCGATGAGGCCGCTTCCAGGAGGGAGCGCGCCCGGACTAAGACTTCCAAGAAGCCATGTCCACTATCTGCCCCACTTGTCTCCAAGAAGCCCGCGGGATCCCGCTGGGGGTCCCCCTTACCGGCAAGAAAGCCCGCCTCCCTCGGAGCCCGGCTCAGAGACATTCACGTGCACGTCCAGGGACTCTAGTAAGAATGCTCGTCTCCAAGGAAGCGGAGACTACTATCAACACAGTTCCGGGCCACCTCTCGTCCCGCTCGCTCTGCGCGGCGCCAGAATAGGGACCACTATCGGACTGCTGAGGACATTCAAGCTATGCGGAGGCTTCCAGTGGCCGTCGGATAACCATACAGTCTGTCTCCTGTGCGCTGGGTGTGCTTCCGACCACTCTTGTAACGTCTGTGCTACCTGGCCGGAGCTGCGATGGTCTAATCTCTGGAACTTTAGAGGAGGGAGACTCCTACCCTCTCGGGTACTTGAAGATTGCCGAGACGCCTTCCGCTGTGCCCCCGGCACCGGACGTGCGAGACCAGCTGGATCCGACACAGAAAACGCCACTGAGTAATCGAGGGATTAGTGCAGGGTGGGAGTTCGACCGTCAAGACCGCCTCCGTTAGAGAGCGCGCCCGGATACAGCTGGTGGAAAGAACCCGCCTCTCCCAAGAGCCTGGTTTGGTGGGACGCTCGTGGCGTCCCTCCTCCACCGTCGTTCCCCACTCGTCTCTGAAGAAGCTGCCGGGATCCCGCTGGGGGTCCCCTGGCCGGCAAGAAACTCGCCTCTCCCAAGAGCCTGGTTCACAGAGACATTCACGCACTCGTCCGGAACCTCCTGATTGTGAAGAACGTAGACACAGGGATTCTACTCGACGTTATCGCTCTCCCTCGCAAGATCATAAGAGGACCTTCACGCTCGGGTGCTTGGAGTTGCCCAAGACGCCTTCCGCTGTGCCCCCGGCACCGGACGCGCGAAACCAACTTGATCCGACACAGAAGACTCCACTTGAGTATTCAACGGATTAGTGCACAGAAACCCGCCTCTCCCAAGAGCCTGGTTCGTTCCCCACTCATCTCTGGCCGCAGGGATCCCCTTGCCGGCAAGCAACCCGCCTCTCCCAAGAGCCTGGTTCACAGAGACTTACACGCACTCGTCCGGATCCTCCTGTTCGCGAGGATCGTAGGCGCTGGGATTCTACTCACCGTTATCGCTCTGCTTCGCAAGATCGTAGGAGGACCTTCTCCACTCATCGTTCGACGGATCAGGACTCCCTCGACTGGTTTCGCCTTCTTCGCGTTCCTCATCTCGTTCGGACTCCCGTTCGTCCTGTTCCTCTTCCCATCGACCGGCCACTTCCCCTTCCCTCGTCCTCTCCGTTCCGTTCCTCCTCGTCGCAGCCGTTCTCCTCGTCGGAACCCGCCGTCGGCAAACGGGAGAACCTCGCCGCGTCGCTCCGTCTTCGCTCTCCCCTTCGGAGGGAGTCTTCGACCTGCGGTTCGCCGTCAGCGGGATTCCCTCCCTCGGAGCCCTCCTCGGTCGCCGGTTCCAGACAGCGGGACTTTGACACCCTGAGTTTGACGGCTGACGACCCCTCGGACTGGTTGCTCGGACGTCTCAGCCGTTTCTCCTCTTCCTCTTCTTCGGCTTCCAGTGCTGCGGTTCCATCAGACCTGTTCTTCTGCGCGGATGGACACTCGGCCGGCGCTGGACGGGACATCCAAGCTCATCGCCGCCGCCCTGCTGCGGAAGTTGCCCGGCATCGCCCCTTGACTCACCGGGGGTTCTCATCCATCGTGGACACTGGGGAACCAAGGCGCAGCCCCTTCTCCCTGACGTCTAACCATCTCGACAACTCTCGTTGGGCACCTGGGGGGTGCCGTACTTCGGACAGGTGGTACCGCTTGGCTGTGCTCGGGGTGGAGGCCTAGCCACTACACGGAGTCGAATCTACTCACCTTAGTCATCTCTAAGCCCGGCTGCTCAAGCTACGCTTCCTACTTCCGTGATTCTTCTCGAGGTCCAACCCTCCGACCTTCGGACTTCGCGGACAAGAGCGTGCTTAGCTTGGATCTGACGCGGACTACTAGGCCTGCTTCTTCTGCTCGTGGGGGGAAGGATAGGTCACAGGAGCTTCTCCTCTTCGGCTACGCGACAGCGGAGGTTACTTCCAGGATCAGAGCAGCTGGCGATCCTCCGACCAGTGCATACCCCCTACCCTGGTGCTTGGGGAAAGAACTTCATCTCCCTCCGTGCGTGACGCTACCTGGACCGACGGTAGATCTGGGCCAGTCTTCCCCGGTGGGACCAGTGGCTACACACGGAATACACCAGGACACCTTCGGAGGATCGGCGCATGAGACCAGGATGATCCTACGTTTTCAGTGGACTGGGGCACAGGATGGGGCCTTGACCGAGGCCGCTACCCGGACGGAGCGAGCCCGGACACAGCTTTTGAGAAGCAGAGAACTCGCCTCACAGAGCCCAGTTCAGAGAGTCGCGCTTGGCGACGTCCCACGTACAATCTCGGTACCCACTCGTCTCCAAGTAAGCCGCCGGGATCCTGCTGGGGGTCCACTTGCCGGCAGGAACCCGCCTCTCCTCAGAGCCCGGGTCGGAGAGACTTACACGCGCTCGTCCGGAGCCTCCTGTCGACTCCCCTCGGGAGGAGTCATCGAATGCTACGTCTTGCCCTTGCAGCCATACGGCGCCTGAGGGATGTTGCCGTGGTGGATTGGTTAACGAGCTTCAGGAGCTACGCCTCACCCTGTCTGCCTACAGTTCGAGGGAACAATTACGTACAGCTCCTCTCGGACCATACCTTACCTGGACCGCCGCGCCTTGGTCCACAGGTTCACCTTGCGCCCGCTTACGGGGCGCTATTCCACCAGGAGACCACGTAGCAAATCCCTGTACAAGCCTCACGGGTGCCTACGACATAGCCGTTCGCTTCGGACGCGCTCGCCTCTTTGCCGGTTCCGGCAGCACTGACGCTACATGCCGGACGTTCTTCCTGGTTAAGCTCAGTCATACGTTCGGCGCCAAGCTATTCTGCCACCACCTTTGAACTATCATGGTCGAGCCATATCTTGCTGTGGTGTGTCGTGGGTAGAATGATGCAGGCCGGACCCACCATGTGCAGTCCAGCTAAAGGTCGTTCTTAATTGGATGAACCTACCCGTACATTTGTTCGCCAACTCTGATGATCTAGAGTTCGCGATCTTGGGTGAACCAGGTTGGTTCTTAATTGGATGATCTAAAGATATGGCGAACTAGTTCGAAGTCATAGCTGCCAACCCTCCCGATTTTATCGGGAATTTCCCGATTTTTTTTCAATTCCCGATTCTCCGGTTTTTTGTACATTTCTCCCGATTTTCATATTTTCAAGCTTTGTTTTAAAATTTGAGGCATTTTGGCGTACCGCGCGGGGTCAAGCGCCTGTAGTTGAGAGCCTACCGCTATACTGTACCGCTAAGCTTTCGGGGACCCACAGCCAGTCTTGATTACGCATGCGCGGCAAATTCCGTCCATTCTGTTTGTTCCGGTTCCTTCGAATTTGCCCTCGAGCACATGCTCAACGATCTTCACAACTGGTCACAGAGTATTTTCGATTTTCAACAAAATCATGCCTCCTAAGAAGCAGAAGTGTTTGGTGAAGTTCCATCCAGACTACAAGCGTTCCTTTCCTTACATCGACGAATCGAGAAAGGGGGAACACTTTGCCTTTTGTAAAATGTGCCGGGCGGACATAAACATCGGTCATGGCGGCCAAAAAGACATCAGTCTGCACAAAAAACGTAAGAAACACCAAGTATAAGTAGCGAAGTATAATGAAGAAAAAATAAAGACTGTCTGGCGGTCAGACTGAATGATGAATTGAATAAACGAAGGAATACATGAAAAAGTAAGAGCATCTTGTGAAATAATTATGAAAGTGTGGAACACAAACCGAAAGAGACGAGAGAGAGAGAGGACTTGCTGTTGAAGGCAAAATCAGCAACATCTCAGTCCCTGAAGGCTGCTGCAAACCCTTGCCCACCATCAAAAGAGTAGATAAACTTTGAATTTTGTTTCAAAGAGAGGCCTCCAAACTGCCTTCAAAATGCTGATTTTCGTTTCCATTGTCCTTGATTTAGTTTGTTCAGCTATGATTTTTTGTGCTGATGTGAATGTAAATAAACTTCAAACTGTAGGATACAAACTGGTCATTATTTTGATTTTTGCTTCAAGGAGAGGCCTCCAAACTGCCTTCAAAATGCTGATTTTTCGTTTCCATTGATTTATTTTGTTCAGCCATGATTTTTTTGTGCTGATGTGCATGTAAATAACTTCAAACTAAAGGATACAAACTGGTTATTATTTTGAATTTTGCTTCAAGGAGAGGCCTCCAAACTGCCATCAAAATGCTGATTTTCGTTTACCGATTACAATTACCAATTTCAAATATGCTAATGTTTTGTTTTTTCTCGCCTGTTTCAGTTCTGTAGCACAACACTAACATTACTGTAGACGCTGGTTTGTTTTGGAAGATGAAAATGGTGCTCGTAAAAGACAGATGTTGTCTGGATGAAAGTTTTGAAGGGCAAAAAGTGTCTGGTGTCTGCGCTAAAGACCATCATTAGGTGGATACAAGTTACAGCCACCTTAACCCTTTTGTCCCCAAGGTCCCATTTCTCAAACTTTGGACATGTTGCCTAATGACTGTACCAGTTGCAGGGAATGGATTGACCATGATAATTCAAGGGTAGTGCCAGATTATAATAATAATAATACCGTTATTATATAGGCGCTTTGTTTCCTCAAAAACATTACCGATGACATGACTTTATGGAAATGTCTACTTCTAGCTCAATTTTAGCCTACTTACCCGTTGTGTGCCCACACAACCCGGGAGGCACTCGGGGAACCCCCCCTAGAGGGGCCGAGAGTTGTCTCCCGTTTCCCGCCTTACCAGCTCCGGTCACGAGACCGGCCAGTTTTTGCTACTTCGCTCGTACAGAGAAGACGTGTCTGGCCTTGCTCTCGCGCCGCTTCGACCGGTCCTTCTCTTGCCTACGCTCGTTGCCTCTTCGTGTGCTCTGCGCCTCCTAGCGCTGACCTGCCTTCTTGTGCCCTGCCTCTGCTGGCGTCGTTCTGCTGCTCTCCTCTAGGCTGTGGAGGTGTATGACTACCCTTCCCCCTGTTCCCGATTCGTCTCGGAGGTAAGGTAGTGGTAGTTTCCCACAGCCGGCCCTCGGGCCGAGAGCCGGCTACCGTTGGGCTTTCCTTTCGGCTTTGCTACTACGTGGGCGCCAGTTGTGGAGCTTACGCTTCGGCGCCTTGCACGACCTTTTTTTTTACGAGTCTCCTCGAGGGAAGTCGCCTTCTCTCCTTTGGTATTTCACTGTTACGAGAAGACGTTGCCTTGTAGACTAGGGTTTCTGTTCTCGTACGGCCTTCGGGCACCCACACTCCGTGCGTCTACCTTAAAGGCCCTTTAGCTCTGGGAGACTGTAGCCACTATTTACGCGCCGGTGGTTACGGCGCTTGGAGTACCTTGGTGTGGGGCTAGGCTCCCTTGTCCGCCTTTGCGACCTTGTGCTCTTTGTCTGTTGCAGGAACCAAATGCTTACCTGCGCTCAATGCGGCGACTTCAAGTGGCCGACGGACGACCATGCGGTCTGCCTCCCTTGCTCGGGCTGCGCCTCGGATCATCTCTGCGATGTCTGTGCGACCTGGCCGGAGATCCGTTGGTCTGACCTCTGGAGTTTTTACCGGCGAGAGCGACCTCCGTCTGCTATCTCTCGTCCCACTCCTGTTGACGTCGCCCCTGTGGTAACGACCGCTCTTCCTCGCCTCGGCCTCTCGGAACGGATTGATCGTCGGGACCCTGCGTTGTTCGCTGACCAGAGGACTGCCACTGCTGCCACGCCCGCTGACCCTTCCGGAGGGTCTGTTTGCCGGCAAAGCGCCCGCCTCACTGAGCCCGGCCTGCAGCAGTTCGCCACGAGCCGTCCCACGTTGACTGGCCTTGCTCCTCTCTCTCTCCACGATAAGCCCGCTGATCCTTCCGGAGGATCTGTACACCGGCATAGAGCCCTTCTCACTGAGTCCGGCCAGGAGAGACGTCAGCCTCAACCTACGCGACACAGTCGCGCCCCCGACCTTTCCCGTTCCACCGTCAGTGCTAGACACTCGCGCTCGCTCCGCGAGCGCCGCCGGAAGGATCGTTCCCCCCGCCGGGAGCGTCGCCGCTCCCCCCGCCTCTCCTCGTCGCGCGCTCGGTCGCGCTCGCCTTCGCACCGTTCGATGCGTTCGCCGCGTCACCGCCATCGTCGACCTTCTTCTCGTGATCGGCACTCCTCTTCGGTTGTCCGCCGTACTTCACCCAGACGTCGTTCCCGCGCACCGGACAGGACCCCTCCTCGCTCCTTCCCGCGTTCGCCTCGGCGATCCCCGCCTCCGTCGTCGCTGCCGGCTCTTGCCCGGGCTTCCCGCGAGGTTCGAGATGCGCCCCCGCCCAAGCTTCGACCTTCCGTGGTGCCTCACCCGCCTTCTCGCCACCCCCTGGACGAAGAAGCCCTCAGCTTGCTGCCCGAAGACTCCGTCTCAGCCCTGTTGGAGGAGGATGCTCGCTCCCTTTCGCCCTCCGACGTCGGTGATGATGTCCCCTCGACCCTTCCGTCGTCGTCCCGGGCGGAGACCCTCCTAGCCTTGGATGAAGCCGCCAGGATCATCGCGGCCACTCTGCCAGCGGACTCCTGCCCAGCCTCTCCCCCCCTGAAGAGGAAGGTCTCGGCCTTTGTGGATGCCGAGCGTCAGGTGAAGAGGTTCAAGTCGCTTCCCCAGCCGCCTGGATTTAAGGTGGCTCTTGGCATAGTATTTTTGACCAAAATCTTTCAGAAAACAGTTTTGAGACAGACTCGGCTTTTGCATCTTTGAAGTATCTAGAAGCAGTTCCTGCACATGTTTTATGTTATAATGCCCTCAAAATGTGTTTATTGATCTTATTTTCAAAGTCACTCGACATGAAAATCATCCAAACACCGTATTTTTTCTTCGAGCATCGTGAACTTATGGCCTTGGTTACGGCCGTTTTGCTTGAACAAACTCCGGCTTGCCGCATACCGTTATGTAGGTCAACTCTTTCTCCGTCAGAATTCGCGCGGAAACATCGGAAATTTCCATTCACAAAGTCACACGAAGCCAAAAACGAGAGCAACCGAATGCAGCAAAACCGAGCGGAGATTTCCATATATGGACCTCTGTTCAAAAGCGCGATCGCTGATTGGCTGTTTCGCTCACTCGGGGCTTCTTCGGCTGTTTCCGACTAGGCAACCATGCGATCCAAAATGGCCGCTGCTTGACGCTTTCTTCTTGAGTGCCGTGGGAATTTGTCAAATTGTGAGCAAGAAAATCGTTTGAAGATGGGGAAAAATGTTGGTACTAAGTTCCGAACACTTCATAAGTTTGGGAAGCGCCGCAGGAAGAAAAATGAGACGCCAGTTTTGTCGAAAAACACTCCGCAAGAGGCCGAGCCGGTGCCTTCGATATCGTCGCTCGTGAATGGGGATGGTGCATCGAGTGAAACTGCGCCAGAGTCTGTGGCATCGACGAAAAAAAAAGAAACTTTTTCAAGAGGAAGAAGATGGCAGAAGATACAGTTGCAGAAGAAACAACACCGAAGACCCGGAAAAGGTCGGATACGAACGAGAGTGATACCAACGACGACCCTGCAGATACACGGTCAGCGAGCGATGGCGATCTGAATTTCAGTGCAAATCTTGGCTGTTTACAACCACTAATAACCATCCTCCACTGCCCAGTTTGCAAGAAAAAGGTGAGCGATCTTGTTTTATTGTTATTGTCTAGGCCACATATGCCGATATTTCGCTTTTTGTGTTTGTAAATACTAAATGGTTTGTCATGAACTGATGAAGCAGATCTTGTGTGTTCACACAGTTCAGAGTCCCCCACTTTTTCTGGATCAGGAACTGGCCCGTTTTGCTGTGCAGCAAATACAGCTTTAGTCGGACAGAAAGCTGAATGAAAGAAGTATTCATATAATGTTTTGGGGCAGTGCATGCAGGCTGAGCATGATGCTTGCTGCCGTACTGTGTGTATGTCACATGTTGAGTGTGTGCTGTGTATGTGGACATAGACTAAGTTTGCAACTTGTGTTCATTTCAGAACCTGTCGATCAGCGAAGGAGGTGATGGTGGGCGAAAGGGAGCTGCCTGTCTGCTGTCCGTGAACTGCACAAGGTGTGGGGAGCTGTTGTCAGAGTGGACATCACTATGGTCTAGCATCACCCACTCTGGCTTTGACATCAACAGACCTGTTGTTGCAGCTGCAGTCAGCAACGGCCTAGGTTTCTCACAGCTTTGGAGGTTTTCTGCAATGCTGAACATGCCTCCACCAATGAATGAAAAGACTTGGTATCACTACCAAAAGCAGATGAAGTTTGTAGAGCTGGAGGACCTGGAGAGAGCAAAATCTGCAACCAGGAAGACCTCGAACAAAGAGAAGGATCGGAGAAAGAAGATTGATGACATTCGTCGACGTGAGAGAGCAGCGTCGCCAGCGAGAGGGTGCCATTTATGGTGCAGGACAATTTTAACTGTCTGCCAAAACTTTCAGTGCCTCCCCATGATGCTGAATGCTGTTTCAAGTGAACTTAACTGCTTTTGACAGAATTTAAGTTCATTCTATGACATATACTGTAGTGTGAAACATTTCTAAACTTTGAAGCCAATTTTCTAAGAACTGTGTATTTTGCATGTGTGACGAACTTTCCCCCTCAGTAGCTTCTGTTCTAACAGGGCTATCAATCTGAAAATTTGCATGCTTATGTAAAATTGCATGTAGAGTGCAATAAAAGCATCAGAATCAGCCTATGTCTTATAGTTGTCAAGTTACAGGACCACAAGTGGTGGCAAAAATTTTTACTTTTTTGCCACGTTTGTATGGCTGGTGAGTGCTGAATCTGTTATAGGTACACATCAAAAACTGCTTTCCTTGCACAGAATGAACACAGCTTTAAAGGAAACAGTAATTTCTACATTGAAAAAGCAAAGCAGTTTTGTACAGCAGAGGGGGCAAAATACCATGCA
Source organism: Semisulcospira habei (assembly GCA_036245525.1). Lineage (NCBI taxonomy): Eukaryota > Metazoa > Mollusca > Gastropoda > Semisulcospiridae > Semisulcospira > Semisulcospira habei. The sequence continues at coordinate 8,560 of BTPG01000132.1, read as the reverse complement.
TTGCCGTCGTGTATTATAATTATGATCAGCTGTAGATTTTTTTCTAAACAACCCAGCAACTTCAAACTTTGCAAGGAAAACATCTGTGATGTGTACTATGAGTGTGCCAAATTTCACAACTCTATCTTGAACAGTTTTTTTTTAACAATTTTTACAAAAAACGGACGCCAAGAGCCACCTTAAGGAGCTGCGAGATGTCTTCTCAGCGCACCTGCAACTTCCAGCGTCTCGAGAGCCGGTGTTCTTCTCCGATCGTCGCTGGCCGGCTGGCCTGGACATCGCCTTCCGTCGGGATTGGTATGCCGGTCATTCCCAGGCTTTCTCCATCCCTCTTCCTGCGATCGACCCCCCAGCCGTGTCGCAAGCTGGCGGCGCCGCCCTCCTTCGCCGTTCTTTCCCTCGTGGCCTGGATTTGACTGCGTCTCTGGTGCGGAACACCTTAGCCTGCGCTGGGTTCCTGGAGCTGCTCACTCAAGCCCTGGTTCGTCGTGTGGAAGACGCTTGGCATCCTTCTATCACGCCTCTCCTTGGGGAGTTACTCGTCTTAGCGGAAGTCGCCAACCGAGCCGCCTACCACTCGTCCGTTAACGCTATGGCTGCCTCCGCCAACTGTGACCTGATGCGTCGAGACGCCCTTCTGCTTGCCTGCCGAGGGATACCACCTGACCTGCGTGCGCAGCTTCGTCGTGCTCCGCTGGGTGGCCCCCTGCTTTTCGGCGACACCTGGTCATCCGTTCGAGCCTCCAACCCCGACCGCTGGCCTGTGAGTGCTCCTCCTCCCCGCCGCTTTCCGTCCTCCCGCCAGGCTAGGGGTCGCGCCTCGCGGTCGGTTAGACCCGCTGCTGCGTCAGCCCCTGCTTCGGCCCCTGAGCAGGCCCCCGCCTTTGGCCGTCCTAGGCCCTCCAGGGCCCGTGTCCCCGCCTGGCCCCGTCCCGCCCGGCGACCGGGTCGCGGGCGGGCTACCTGACTGCCCCCCAGCCTTGCCCCCACCAACCACTTCAGGGTCTCCGGTCGGTGGGCGGCTAACCTTTTTCAGCGGAAATTGGCTCACACTCTTTCCCGACGACCCCTGGATTTGCGACACCGTCTCGGCCGGCCTCCGGATCGCCTTTCGCAGCCCGCCGCCTTTGCGTCGCTCCCCCCTTTGGACCGAGATCCCCAGCGATCCGTTGAAGGCCTCCGCTCTTCGGGGAGAGGTCTCCTCCCTCCTGAGGAAAGCCGCCACGGAGGTGGTACGCGTCCCCTACTCCCCAGCCTTCTACAGCCGCTTGTTCGTCGTTCCGAAGCCTGGAGGGAGATGGCGACCGGTGATCGATCTCTCGGCCCTGAACAAGTACATTACGGCCCCCTCCTTCCGGATGGAGACTGCTCGAGCCCTGAGAGCCGCGGTCCAGCCTCTGGACTTCGCAGTCAGCCTGGACCTTTCAGATGCGTACCTGCATGTCCCGATGCACCAGGCCTCCAGGAAGTTCCTCCGCTTTGCGATCGACGGTGTGATATACCAGTTTCGCGCGCTCCCGTTCGGTCTCAACCTCAGCCCCTGGGTGTTCACCCGGCTGATGGACGCCGTAGTCGCCAAGGCCCGACAGTCCTCCTCCAGTCCGACGTCGAATTACCTAGACGACCTCCTCCTACGCAACCAGTCAGAGACCTCGCTCGCGTCGGACAGGGATGCGCTGCTACGGCTTCTGGCACACTTGGGCTTCCTAGTGAACGACGGCAAGTCGGATCTCTCTCCGTCCCGCCGCTTCGTGCACCTGGGCATGGAATTGGCGACCGACCTCAACACGGTGCGCCTCCCAGCCCCTCGGATCCAGAAGATTGCGGACCTAGCAGGTCAGTTAGCACGACTGGACGTGGCCCCCGCCAGAGTCTGGCTCCAGCTTTTGGGCCTGCTGAACGTCGCAGCGGACCTTATCCCCCTAGGTCGTCTCTACTCCCGGCCGATCCAGCTGCATCTCCTACTCCATTGGCGCCCGTCGTCAGGCGACTTAACGACGTTGGTTCCGGTGCCCCAGATGCTGCTGCCTCATCTTCGTCGGTGGACCGACCACTCTTGGCTAGCGTCGGGAGTTCCCCTGGCCGCCCCTCCTCCCCAGACCTCGCTTTGTGTCGACGCCAGCCTCACTGGGTGGGGCGCTCATCTCCTTCCTCGGTTCCTCTCGACTTCGGGGCCCTGGCCCGCGGACTTAGCGCACACTCACATCAACTGGCTGGAGATGCAGGCGGTGTGGCAAGCCCTGCAGTTCTGGGAGGATCTCCTCAGACACCAGGAGCTACTCGTCCTCTCGGACAACACGACTGTGGTGGCTTACATCCAGAAACAAGGTGGCACTCGCTCTCCCGACCTTTGTATGCTCCTCTACCGGATGATGCGTTGGTGCGAGGACCGGGGTATTACCATTCGAGCCCGACACATCCCCGGACACCTGAATGTCTTAGCCGACTCGCTGTCTCGCCGCGGCCAGCTCCTGCACACGGAATGGACCCTTCGGCAGGACATCTTTCGGATGATCTGTGCCCGGTGGGAGACTCCCCAGGTCGACTTGTTCGCCACAAGGTGGAACCATCAGCTGCCGCTCTTCGTCTCCCCGATTCCCGATCCACTTGCCTGGGCTGTCGATGCACTCTCCATTCCCTGGGACGGCCTGGTGGCTTACGCCTTCCCCCCGACGGTTCTCGTACCCAAAGTCCTTCTCAAGCTTCGGGGATGCTCGGCGGTCCTGCTGTTAGTTGCGCCGTTCGCCTGGAACCGCTCCTGGACCACCGACCTTCTCAGCCTCGCCACGGACCCGCCCCTGCTGCTTCCCGCCCCACGCATCATGCTCAAGCAACCGCGTCAGCCGCTGTTCCACCCCTGCCCGGAGCGGCTCCTCCTTCACGCCTGGAGGTTGTGCGGCAAGCCCTCGGAGCTAGAGGCTACTCGGGTGCAGCAGTGGAGGCGATCGCTTCGGCCCGCAGACCTTCCACCATCCGAGTCTACGAGGGAAAGTGGCGAGTCCTGTGTTCCTGGTGCTCTGAGCACGGCCTGTCACCCACGGAACTGACTAATCCTCAGCTGGCGGACTTCTTCCTCTGGCTCTTTCGAGACTTAGGCCTGGCCCCCATCACCGTGAGGGGTTACCTGTCCATGATCGCTGACACTTATCGACACCTTGGACACCCAGACCCGGGCGCCTGCAAAGACTTAGCCGACCTTATGGGTCACTTCGGCATCCAGCGCCCAACACACCGCTCACTCCTTCCCCGCTGGGACCTGCCCTGGGTGCTAACGTGGTTAAATTCTGACAGATTTGAACCCTTAGCTTTGGCCCGTTTCGCAGATGTGACACGAAAGACGTGCTTCCTGCTGGCCCTTGCTACCGCCTCTCGGGTGAGTGTGCTACACGCACTCTCGGCGCGGCCTACCTGCCTACAGTTCCGAGCGGACGGGTCTGTTCAACTCCTCACTGACCCTGCCTTCCTGGCCAAGAACAGGTCTCCTCTGACGGCACCTCAGGTTATCACCTTACGGCCGCTAAGAACCAACCCTCTGTCTCAGGAGACCAGGCAACAGGATCCCGTGCGCGCCCTTAGAGTTTATCTGCGACGATCTAAAGCCTTCCTCAGAGGGCGTTCGCGCCTCTTCCTACCTCTGAGACCCAGCAGGAATGACATAACAGCCCAGACGATCTCGTCCTGGCTCCGCTGGGTTATACGCTCCGCGTATCAAGATATCTCCCCGCAGGGAGCGAAGAGGCTGCACATTCGCGCACATGAGGTACGAGCCATGGCCACGAGCCTCGCATTTGACCGAAACTGCGCTGTCAAGGACATCGTGGCAGCCGTGGGCTGGCAGACTGAATCTGTATTCGCCCGCTTCTACCTCAGGGACCTGGCAGGCCAAAGAGAGAATCTCGCACTAGTGGGGGACATCGCCGCGGCGCAACACTCCCTCCCGGCGCCACCGGCGCCATGGGTATGCACTTCGCTAAAATTGTCGGGAGGTTGCGACTGGGAGGACGGCGCTGTTACCATTAAGAGTTGCGCGGCACCCTCCTCCTCATCGCAATTCTTCCATAAAGTCATGTCATCGGTAATGTTTTTGAGGAAACAAATTCATTTTTCTCTAAAAGGTATTTTTTCGAAAAATACTTACCGATGACATGACTCGGAGGACCCTCCCTCCTGCCCCGCTTGCCGCTTTCGAGCGAAGTATCACAAAAAAACTGGCCGGTCTCGTGACCGGAGCTGGTAAGGCGGGAAACGGGAGACAACTCTCGGCCCCTCTAGGGGGGGTTCCCCGAGTGCCTCCCGGGTTGTGTGGGCACACAACGGGTAAGTAGGCTAAAATTGAGCTAGAAGTAGACATTTCCATAAAGTCATGTCATCGGTAAGTATTTTTCGAAAAAATACCTTTTAGAGAAAAATGAATTTTTCTCAATATTTGAACGAATCGACTCAAAGCGCCGCGAACTGAAACCCAACACGCACACTCATGTAACAGACACGGATTTACGCCATTTAAGACAAACACAGTACAAGACAGACGAAGGGCCAGTTCAGCTACTGAAGTTACAGAGATTTTTGATCGCTTGTATTTGAAATTTGTAAAGTGGCCTCTAACCGGTACCAAGGGGTGGGGGTGGAAGAACCGGAGTACCCGGAGAAAGAACCCCCGATGGTCCGCCCGAATTAACGGTGACACTTACCAGAGGAGAAAAGTCCGACGCCGGAACCTGTTTTAGAACCTCGTACCTTTGGCATTGGTGGCAGGTGCCTTAACCACTGCGCCACGGACCGCCCCAAGCTAATCTGACACTACCCTTGAATCAATCAATCCATCTCCTGGTGTAGGGACTTGGGGCTAGATGGGTTAAGGGCAGTCTTTAGTGACAGGTGATCTCTCATGAGGGAGGTGATTCAGAACAGGTTCTGCTGTAATGATAGTGCCCGATATTTCTCCTAGCTATCGCAGTGAACCGAGGTTGACCTGTACTAGGCTATATGGTCAAGAGTACGACTGGGTGTCTAATGGTAAAATCTACACCCTCCCTCACAAAACCTGCTACAAAATTATCAGAAGTGGTCAGATCAAACTAAGGCATACATCATGTTGTAGGGAAATGGATAAGGTTTCCAGTGATACTAATCTTTGGATGACCACTGAAGAATTTGGGACATTATCACAGTTTTTTTTACCCCTCTCTCTTGGCTTGACTTCGCGAACGAAGATTTTATAGGAGTTGCCCACGACGTCTGCAGGCTTGTTCGTGGCTGCGGAGGCCAATCCGAGACAGGCAGGTTCGACCGCAGTGGCTGCAGGGGAAGGTATGGCCAGGGTTCTGAGCTGCGGCATCTCTGTTTTTTCTCCTGAGCCGCTTGTCCTTAAGGCTAGCTCTGTGAGAGTCCTCAAAGGAGACAGCTGCCTTGTAAATGGTGGAGCGCCAGGTGTCACGGTCCGCAGCAAGCGAAGACCACTGGTGGTGGTCGATTTGGCAGGCACTAAGTGACTTCTTGAGACAGTCTTTGTATCTCTTCTTTGGTGCCCCTCTGTCACGGTGTCCAGTAGCAAGCTCGCCGAACAGGGTGATCTTTGGTAGGCGATGATCCTCCATCCTGGTGACATGCCCCGCCCAGCGGAGCTGTGTCCGCAGCAGCAAAGCCTCGATGCTCACAGTTTCAGCCCGTTCAAGGACCTCGACGTTGGTGACATAGTCACTCCAGTGAATGCCCAGGATGGTACGCAGGCAGCGCTGGTGGAAGCGTTCGAGGAGTCGTAGTTGGCTGCGGTAGAGGGCCCAGGACTCGGAACCATACAGGGGTTTCTACGAAGCACTGAAAGCAGTGTATGGCCCCAGGCACCTGGTACAAAGTCCCCTGCGAAGCGCGAACGGCCAGGCACTCCTCTCAGATAATACCTCCATCTTGAACCGCTGGTCGGAATACTTTCAGAGCCTCTTCAGCGCTGAGCGCACTGTTCAAGAAGTAGTCGTCCTACAAATCCCACACCTCCCAGTAAAGGTTGAATTGGACGAACCGCCCACCGCTGAAGAGACCCTCACAGCCATCCATCAGCTCAAGAGTGGCAAAGCAGCAGGCATTGATGGAATACCGCCAGAGATCTGGAAACATGGAGGCACAGCACTGCACAACAAGCTCCATGACCTCTTTCTCTGCTGCTGGGAGGAAGGAACACTACCAAAAGATCTCCGTGATGCAGTCGTTATCACCCTGTACAAGAACAAAGGCGAGAAGTCTGACTGTTCCAACTACCGGGGAATTACCCTGCTGTCCATTGCTGGGAAAATCCTTGCAAGGCTTTTTTTACCAAATCCAAATTATAGCTTGAGAACAAAACATGACACATTTTACACATGCTCCATGGAACTCAAGATTTTCAAAGGCACACTGCACTATGAAAAATCACTGTTACTGTCACAAGATGTTTGCAATGTTGGCCTAAATTACCATTGAGTTGATGATTTTCTAGAGCAAGTTGCTTTTGCATAATTCACCATAATATAAGAGCCTGCTTGAACATAACATGTGTTGTAAATTTTGTCAGCAGAAATCATACCACTATAACAGATTTTGACAAATGGTTAATTATTAAAACTTATGTGTTATTTTGTAGAGTAGAGTATGTACTTTGTATTTATGATGAAAGGTTTGTGGTTCTTACATGGAAAATCAAATGATCCAGTTTTGAAGATTTGTACTCAGAATGGTGTAAATGTTGAGTTATGTTCAAACAGTTTAGGCACTTATTTATCTCTACTAATCTGTTGTTTTTGCTGAAGACAACTGGTGTAGTGATTTATATCAAGGTTTTGAAGAGGATGCATGGGTGATAGATGAAAGAAACCCTTTACGAGGTTTACAGTATGGGTCCAAATTTTGGGTGTAAATTGTTATGTTCAAGCAGTCCAGCAAACTTTATAGATATATTATTTTCTTTTCACTTATTCTGCAATAATTCTATAGTAGGACTATACTTATTTAGACAAGACCTTGGTAGGCCCCAAAATACCTAATTTTGTTCAGTTGAAATAATTTTATTGTATTTTTTTCTGCGTGCTGGCGTGTAAATGTTATGTTCAAACTAGTATGCACATTTTTTTTGTTGACGGGTAAATTTTGTTGCAAATCATATAGTAGATGATGCCAACACATAAAGATAGTTATGCACATGCTGATACACAACACATTTGAAACTCTTTTCAAATTTTCCTCATGAACATAACTTGACACAACTTTGTGGGATGTAAAGTTACATTCAAACATTTATCACCTAAAATCACAAAAATCACTTTATATAAAAAAAAACTACCAATAGCTGAAAAGATGCCGTTTACTTTTTTATTATAATAAAGCATGTGATACCTTCTAGGATAAACATTTCTTTGTTTTTTGTTTGTACATAACTTTACACCATCAGTACATCACATGCACTGTGTAAAGTTACGAACAAACACCAATTTCATTTCTTGAGCCGTCCTGCAATAATGTAGGTAAGATAACCAGATAAATCTATAAAATATGAATTTCAAGACCTATAAAATTTTAGTGACTGCAAAAAAGATAATGTCACAGCTATTGCTCATGAACATAACTCTATGTCGTGTCATGTTACGTTCATGCAATGATGATTACATTTCCCGTTGTGGATTGAAATTTGTGCATTAACCTTTATGCATGCACTATCTTAATATTTATCATCACAACCAGCTTTCAAATCTCTATTTCATAACTCAGCACCTTTACTTTTGTGCTTTAGAAAATGGTCCTTTGTCGTCATGTTATGTTCAAACACGCCTTATCATTATTTTTTACCTTTCTATTTCATGTTTTTGTCATGAATCATGTTAGTGCAAACGTCATTCTTCTTTTGAACACTACAGGCAATCAACAAATTTCTAAATAATTCTACTTGTCAAGTTACAAGGCAAATGTGTGAATGTGACCGTGTAAAGTTATGTTCATGCATCCTGTTTTCTGTCTTTTTGCTACTGTTTATGTAATTATGATGGGACTAACAAATGAAATTTTACCAGAACAGCATGCACACTGCTTATAGGTGAAAGCAGGCTCAATTATAGTGTCTTCTTTAGAGACTTCTCTTGAATAATCTTAAGATTTTTCCTGTGTGCAAGTCAGAGGGTGTAAAGTTAAATAATAATAATAATAATGAGTACTTGTATAGCGCCTAACCTCAGATTAGAGCTCTAGGCGCTTAACAAAAACTAATGTACAAAAATAACTAATTACAAAAATGCAATTTACAAAAAGTACAAAAAACAAAATACAACGCATACTGTAAACAAGCTATAAAGTCACCATTCAAAAGTGCTACACTTATGGACTCATACTGGCATTCACACACACACTCACACACACACTACTTCTAACATGGATAGAGATGACATTAACATGACAGGTGTGTGACAAAGTCATTTGTAGCTGACCGAAAAAATATGGGTCTTTAGGGCTCGCTTGAATGCCTCTCTCGAATCCACGTATCAAAGTTCGCGTGGGAGGTCATTCCAAACAACTGGGCTTTGGTATCTGAATGACCTCT
>BTPG01000131.1:0-46847 GCA_036245525.1 Semisulcospira habei | reverse complement strand
GTTTGAAACGGGGCGATAGTTCTTTAGCTGGTTGGGGTCAAGATTTGACTTTTTCAGGAGAGGTTTGACAACGGCTGATTTGAATTCTGACGGAAAGACGCCTGACTCAAGGGACTGATTTATGATTTTGGTGATGGTGGGCAGAAGAATTCCAATGTTTTCAAAAACCAGTCAAGTTGGCATGGGGTCAAGCTCACACGTTTTAGGCGGGCATTTCTTAGAATGTCAAAAACAGCCTGTTCAGAGACGGGAGTGAACTCGACAAAGGGGTGATCAATATGGGGAGGGTGGGTGTCAATATAGGCGCACCGGACAGCATCAAGGCTGTCTCGAATGGACGTCACCCTGTCAGTTAAAAAGCTACAAAAGGCGTTGGCTAAGTGAGCAGCTGGGATGTTGGTGGGAAGGGGAGAGTCACGAGATCTACCAAGCAAGCTATCAGCAAGGGCAAACAATTGTTTTACAAGTAAATAATTAATAATTACGGTATTTATAATGCGCTTATCTTATAATAATTATAACTCTAAGCGCACACTCACAACTCGCGCACGCATGCGCACGCTTTAGACAACGACTCACGTACCACAAATAGTGAAATACATTACGACAGTCAGCTTGGGATGGGGAGTGTGGTGATGTTATAGTGCTAGAACTGTTGAAAGAGGTGGGTTTTGAGGGCGGACTGGAAGGAGGAGAGAGAGTGTTTCTGACGGAGAGAGAGTGGGAGAGTGTTCCAGGTAGATGGACTGAGAAGGAGCGGGGGCCGAAAGTGCTGAGTTTGGTGCGGGGGATGTGGAGGCGGAGAGGGTCGGAGGCGGAGCGGAGGGAGCGGGAAGGAGTGTAGGGGTGAAGTAAGTTTGAGAGATAGGCGGGAGCGCAGTTGTTCAGGGATTTGTAGCAGAGAGACAGAATCTTGTATTGGATTGTATTGGATGCGTTGGGGGATGGGAAGCCAGTGAAGGAGTTTGAGCAGGGGAGTGATGTGGTCGGATTTTTTCTTTCTGAGGACGAGGCGGGCAGCATTGTTCTGGACGCGCTGGAGAGTGAAAGTGGTGGAGTGAGGGAGACCGGAAAGGAGAGAGTTGCAGTAGTCATTGCGAGATAGGATGAGAGAGACAGCAAGTTTGGTGGCAGCTTCGGTATTGAGGTATGTTCTGATCTGACTGATGCGGCGGAGGTGGAAGTAGCATGCCTTGGCCGTGGCGGAGACGAAGCTGGTCATGGAAAGAGAGGAATCGAGGATAACGCCGAGATTTTTGGCCGAGTCAGAGAGGGAGATGGGGGTGCTGTCGAGTTGAAGGTGGAGGGAGGGAGGGAGCTGGGAAAGTTTCTGGCGAGTGCCTACCAGCATGGCTTCCGTTTTGTCGTCATTCAGTTTAAGCTTGTTTGCTGTCATCCAGTTTTTCACGTCTTCGTAGCAGTCAGCCGTGCGAGTCAGTAGTGAATGAGTGTTGTCGAGTTTGTCTTTGTCTAGTAGTTGTGAGTCGTCAGCGTAGAGGTGGTGGTGTATGTGGTGAGACTGGATGATGTTGGACAGGGGAGAGGTGTAGAGTGTGAAAAGGACCGGGCCCAGGACGGACCCCTGTGGAACTCCGCAGGAGAGCGTGACTGGGTTGGAGGAGACGCCGTCGATTTTGACGGACTGCTGTCTGTCAGAGAGGTAGGAGAGAAACCAGGAGTGAGCAGAGTCAGTGATGCCAAAGGAGTGGTGAAGGCGGTGGAGGAGGATAGAGTGGTCTATACTGTCGAAGGCGGCAGAGAGGTCGAGTAGCGTAAGAAGGGAGATGTTGCCCGAGTCGGCGGAAAGAAGCAGGTCGTTTAAGATATGTAGAAGGGCTGTTTCAGTGCTGTGATGTTTGCGATAGGCAGACTGGAAGGGACTGAGGAGGCTGTTGTCGGCGAGGTGGATGTTGAGCTGGTTGAGAACGACCTTCTCAAGAAGCTTGGACAGGAAAGAGAGATTGGAGACTGGGTGATAGTTTTTGAGTTCGTTTGGGTCGAGGTTGTGTTTTTTGAGGAGAGGACGGACGATGGCGAACTTGAAGATATCAGGGATGGAGCCGTTCTCTAGAGATGTGTTGATGATGTCGGTAATGAATGGCAGAAGTTTTGGAAGGCCGTCCCGGTAGAGAGAAGCTGGGAGGGGGTCTAGTTCGCAGGTTTTGAGAGGCATGGACTTTATGGTCTTGAGGACTTCGTCCTGAGAGACGGGCCGGAAGGACGAGAGAGGATGCTGGAAAAGGGGGTGTCCGGAGGGCAAGGCAGAGAGGGCAGAGTGTCGAGTGTGTTGCGCAGAGTTTGGATTTTGTCGGAAAAATAGGTGGGAAAAGCGGACGGGAGTTCTTCTTTGCTGTGTGTGTTGGGGAGAGGAGAGTCTTTAGAAATGCCTAGGATTGTGTTCATGGTAGCGTAGAGGGTTTTGGAAGAAGTGGATTCCAGGAGTGTCACTTTCAAGCACCTTGGAGCAGTAAAAATCAGTTTTCACTTTCAACACAGTCTGACTGACAACAAGTTTCTTTATGTCATAAATCTGTTTATGCACAGCGAGTCCGGATTTACGCCAGGCACGCTCAGCACGCCGACGTTCTTGCTTGGCTAAAGTCACTTCCAGAGTAAACCACGGTGATCACACTACAAGTACAGTGAGTCCGGATTTACGCCAGGCACGCTCAGCACGCCGACGTTCTTGCTTGGCTAAAGTCACTTCCAGAGTAAACCACGGTGATCACACTACAAGTACAGTGAGTCCGGATTTACGCCAGGCACGCTCAGCACGCCGACGTTCTTGCTTGGCTAAAGTCACTTCCAGAGTAAACCACGGTGATCACACTACAAGTACAGTGAGTCCGGATTTACGCCAGGCACGCTCAGCACGCCGACGTTCTTGCTTGGCTAAAGTCACTTCCAGAGTAAACCACGGTGATCACACTACAAGTACAGTGAGTCCGGATTTACGCCAGGCACGCTCAGCACGCCGACGTTCTTGCTTGGCTAAAGTCACTTCCAGAGTAAACCACGGTGATCACACTACAAGTACAGTGAGTCCGGATTTACGCCAGGCACGCTCAGCACGCCGACGTTCTTGCTTGGCTAAAGTCACTTCCAGAGTAAACCACGGTGATCACACTACAAGTACAGTGAGTCCGGATTTACGCCAGGCACGCTCAGCACGCCGACGTTCTTGCTTGGCTAAAGTCACTTCCAGAGTAAACCACGGTGATCACACTACAAGTACAGTGAGTCCGGATTTACGCCAGGCACGCTCAGCACGCCGACGTTCTTGCTTGGCTAAAGTCACTTCCAGAGTAAACCACGAGTCGGACTTATCGGTGCGGATTTGACGCATGGTGGCAGGGGCACAGGTATCTACGAGGCGGCGAAGTTCATTGTTGTAGGTGATGGCGTCTGCCGTCAATGTCTGGATGGTCGGTCAGCATATGTGTAATGTCAGTCTGTAATGCATTACGATCAATGCCGCGAATATTGCGGCGGACAATCGTGGCTGGAGGACACACAGGCTTTGCAACGTTCAGCTCACACAGAACCGTGAAATGATCAGATGTGAAGTCCAAAGACACAGACGTGGAGTGTAGCAGCCCGTCAGTCTCACGATGGAGAAAACAGACCGCCAAGATGTGGCCAGATTTATGAGTAGGAACTCTGACACACTGATGGAAGTCATACTGGTCGATCAGGTCCTTGGCTCTGTTGGCAATGTGAGGTGAATCAAAATGGAATTTGAAATCTCCCAAGATGATATGTTTTCCTCTCTGACAGTTGCAAATTTCAAACAAGTCTTGGTCGATTTCTTCCAGGATAAGAGAATCTGAGAGATGGTTCCTTTTGTTGGGGGGTGGCCTGTAGCTGTAGCAGGTAAAAATAAATGTCCATGTGCTGAAGAGACAGTGTTAGTTCTGATAGTTCAAAAGACCTGTGCTTGAATGTAGTGACAACAGCAGGCATGAGCGGTATACAAAAGCAAGTCCATCACCACGAGAGGCACGCCGAAACGACTTCAGTGCATAGCCAGAGGGTGTCATGTCGGCTAACTTGGCTTCATCTCCATGAGATTTTAGCCACGTTTCAGTGAGAAACATAATGTCCAGGTTCATGTCTGAGTGACAAGTGAAGTGACCAACAGCCGCACGTTTCTCTTTGGTGCCTATGGACTGGCAGTTGAAAAGTCCTATCTGCAGCCATGAGGCGACGGGTCTTGGGTTTGATAAATTGTGACTGGAATCAGGCCGGACAGGCGGTGTACGAGCTGGTTGGTGTGCGCCAGAAGGAGAGTCACGTGAAACAGCAAGCCTCCCAGTCAGCTGAGTGGTACTACAGTGGCAGCCCCCTCGTCAATCCACGCTTTGTGTCTGTTTCGTCAGTTGTCCGTCAAAGAAACTGATAATGATATGGTTAAAAAGGAGCGGGTGCTACAGTAAAAACAGCCGGTTACAATTTGGTTTCTCAGTGTTGGGGGGTGGGGTGGGGAGTTATAGCCGCCGCCGGTTTATTCAGTCGTCAGTACGGTCTCGGCCCAACCTCAGCGATGTGCTTGAATCAGTGCGGGGAGGGTGTGGGCGTGGCTTTCCGGTGCCGAGAGTTCCAGAGGCGGATGGCCGATGCCGGGAAGAGGGAATGGATCAGTTCCTGACTGAGGTACCGGCAGTTCAAGTTATTTGCCGCCATTGACGGGAAGCTCGTAGTGTTGACGCGGGGAAGCTCGTAGATATTAGCAGTCACTGAGGTGAGTTTCAGTCAATTAGTTAGCACTTCAGTTACAGCTCACACCGGATACGATTCAATAATTTTTAATAGTTATTTAGTTTATTTTTTTGTCCCAAGCAGCGTACACACGTCCTGAGAAAATCATGTTGCTGTCGGGACGCTACGGAATGTATAACTGAACAGCCCCCTTTCCCCTTTCCCCGATAAACTGACGCGAAAATATCGACCGGTGTTTCAAGTTAATCCACAGGGTTTCCCGGTGTCTCAGCGCTTAGCGCACAATCAAGGGACAGCATTCGGGAAATCCTTCAAGGGGAACTAAGCGTCGTCTGTTACAAAATGGCTGCGATCATGCGGTGCGCACATTTCTGCACGCCAGCGATACAAATTCCGAAACTCTTACAGCTTGCCTACGTGAGATCACAGCAACCAACATGTGGTGCTTTGTTCCAGAGTCGTTGGACGGTCGATCAAAGGTTTGTATTACACTAGTTTTAGATTTATCAATCATTTTCGCCGGTACGTTTTGGATGACATTGGGACCGGTAGGTAGGTCACGTGAACAGTTGCAGACGAAAATAAAAAAAGAAAGAAGTATATTGAAACAAGTAGTGAAACTTAAGAGACATGTCTAAAATTGTCTTATCGTCTAATTTATATCAGTCTTCTGCATAGAACACGTAACATTTTAAAGGCTGTTACTTTGATTTGGGACATGCATCCATTTGCATGTACATGATGAGTCTAGAAACAGAACAATATTTGTGAATACATTGAGATTTGTTTTGCAGTTTATTAGACTTACTTCAAAATATAGTTAAGTTGACTTTTACTTTAGCAGCGCTGTGATTCCCCTTGGTTTGAGTACTGACAATTCTGCCAGCGCTAGCCTCACCTATCTGGTTTGTGAGTATCATGTATAACTCGAGGCAAAATTTGTATCGTTACATTGTTGTGTAATGTTCTGTGCATCTACTGTGGGAAATCAGGGTATTTACCCGACCACATATAGTAGCGCACCTTCATGTTTGTGTATGTATGTTTCTCCTGCTTACTTCCTAAGTTCCGGAGAAAGACATGGGTTATATAAGAGACCTGATCCATTCTTTTTGAGGATGGAAATGATTGTCTTATTCTATACCTGCGTATTTCTCTGTGGGCTGGCGATTGGGTGCCTGATAGGCGGGGGCAGGGGATCTAACCAGCGCTGTGATTCCCCTTGGTTTGAGTACTGACTTTTACTTTGTTTCATTTTCTGGCTTAGCGTGAAGCATAGTTGCAATTGAAGTCAAACGCCTTCAGAGCTCAACTGGTCGGCTGTACCACCCAACAGCCAGTCGCCCGAGCCTAGTAGCACCATTACCAGTCTCCTGTAGTCTTAACCCTTTTAGCCCCAAGGTCCCATTTCTCAACTTTTGGAGGTGTTGCCTAACGACTATGTACCAGTTGTAGGAGATGGATTGATCATGATAATTCAAGGGTACTTCCAGATGAGCTTGCCGCCTGAAAGCACCAAGCTCATCTGGCACTACCCTTGAATTATCATGATCAATCCATCTCCTGCTGCAGGGTCCCAGGGCTAACAGGTTAACCAGTTTTTAATGGCACTTTCAGAGTGTGTCGCCACAGAGTCTAGAGAGCTCATCCGAGCCCGAGCTCAAAACTGGAAGAAAAAGAAGAGAAGACAATGTAAAATTGTGACCCAGCAGAAAATTTGATTTGACAGTTTTGAAATGGAGGATATGCCACTGTTAAGCAAGAATGTTTAATATTTGTAGATAAATACATTTAGTTTTAATTGCAACTATGACTTCTTACTTAACAGATTATGGAACAGCACAGCTGCTTCCACAGCACTGTCATCGGAACCAGCAACCAACTCCAAAGTGGACAATTTGCTGTTTACTGCAGAACGCTACATCCGACAGTTTGGGCGCATTTCCCGCAAGCAGCTTGATCCCATTGTGTCTTCTATGGATAAAGAAGGTAGTTAGTGATTATGGAACATTTTTACACATCCGATGAAATCCAGGAACCCAGGTTTGCACAACAAAAGCAAAACAAGAAACTAGAAAACAAGGTTACAGCAGTTCCTTTTAAAAGAATATTTATTTAATATTGCCTCCTTTTATTTTAGGTCTGTATCTGTATGGAGGTTTTTGTGTGTTCTCTTTTGCTTGTTTGTTTGTGTCAAAATAATGTGACTTATTTTATCTGTTAAAGTTTGTTATTATAGACCTGTAATCCACATTGTCAACTAAGAAAAAGGTTATATTGTGGGGTACTTTGATATGTTGTGTCCATTGGTGTTTTTAGAGAGAATTATGTTGAGACATTTCCAAAGATTAATTAGCCCCCAGGTGCATGCAACCAATAGTAAGTACTGTCAACATGCAGCATTTATGACTGTATGCACAGTGGTATCGAGTTTAGACATGTCAAAGTGGAAGACTTCGAGTACCCAAAAGTAGTACATAACGTTTCAGGCTGTCCGTCTTCAACAGTAATATCAGTAGATTGTGTCTGTCAACATTCTTTAGTTCTAGCCCTTTCAGTAGTTCACTGCAACATTGCTGACACCAGAAGCCGGCACAGGGGGAATCCATCATAAGTGTTTCTGATGCCAAAAGTGTTACAAAGGTAAACAATACGTCTGTTACAGTTTATCTCTTTAATTGAGAGTATGGGTTATTTAATTATTTCACGAGTGAATGATGATGCCATGTGTTGTATGGGCAGACAGTGAATTTCCCCATGAGGGATTAATAAAGTATTATTGTATTGTATTGTATGGTAAAATACATGCCTTGGCTGTATTCAGGTTCCATTAGTGCTCGCAACAGCCTGACTCTCCTGCGCCTGTACGGCAGCTTTTTGTTCGACGAACCACCTGCATCTCGCCTCAGACTGACCCAGGAGCTCTGGGGGAAGTTCAAGGAATTAGGTCAGCATAATTTGTCAGTACACAATGAACTCGTGAAGCGCATGCCACACGTGTTTCAATGATGACTTACAACCATTGTTTTAAAAGCCCCTTACAACCATTGTTTTAAAAGCCCCAACGGCCTTTAGCAGTTACAACCATTTTTTAAAAAGCTCCAACAGCCTTTAGCAGGAGATAGATTGACCATGATAATTCAAGGGTAGTGCCGGATTAGCTTGGCACTTGAAGGCGCCAAGCTAATCTGGCACTGCCCTTAAAATATGGTCATTCCATCTCCTGCAACTGGTACATAATGGTTAGGTAACAGCTTCAAAATTTGAGAAATGGGAGAATTTGAGAATCATGGTCTCAAATTTTGGAGGTGTTACCTAACCACTATGTACCAATTGCAGGAGATGGATTGACCATGATTCTCACATTTTCTCAAATCTGGCACTACCCTTGAATTATCATGGCCACTTCATCTCCTGCAACTGGTACATAGTGGTTAGGTAACACCTCCACAATTTGAGAAATACGGCTGTGGGGTTCAATGGGTTGAGGCGCCTTGTGCATATATATATATATCCATTGGTACCGTCTCAATCACCTGCCACTGCCTACACAAGGGATGGTCAATGCTGACTTTACCTTACAGGTAGAGCGCACATGTAGTGTCTGATGATCACACATTTCTTGCTACAAAAAGTACAATCTGTACATCTAAGTTGATAATATTAAGAACAGTTTGATTTATTATGCAAAGTAAAATAATTTGCTTCCCCTTTCTCTGGGTCTTTGGACTTTTCTCCCAGAAGAGATTATCAGTGACTAGGTATCAGCAGTCTACATTGGGTCTTTGGATCTTTCTCCCAGAAGAGATTATCAGTGTCTAGGTATCAGCTGACTACATTGGGTCTTTTGACCTTTCTCCCAGAAGAGATTGTCAGTGTCTAGGTATCAGCTGTCTACATTGGGTCTTTGGACCTTTCTCCCAGAAGAGATTGTCAGTGTCTAGGTATCAGCTGTCTACATTGGGTCCTTGGACCTTTCTCCCACAAGAGATTATCAGTGTCTAGGTATAAGATGTCTACAATGGGTCTTTGGACCTTTCTCCCAAAAGAGATTGTCAGTGTCTAGGTATCAGCTGTCTACATTGGGTCTTTGGATCTTTCTCCCAGAAGAGATTGTCAGTGACTAGGTATCAGCTGTCTACACTGGGTCTTTTGACCTTTCTCCCAGAAGAGATTATCAGTGTCTAGGTATCAGTTGACTACATTGGGTCTTTGGACCTTTCTCCCATGGCCCAAAAGATTATCAGTGTCTAGGTATCAGCAGTCTACATTGGGTCTTTGGACCTTTCTCCCATGGCCCAGAAAAGATTCTCAGTGTCTAGGTATCAGCTGTCTACATTGGGTCTTTGGACCTTTCTCCCAGAAAAGATTATCAGTGTCTAGGTATCAGATGTCTACATAGGGTCTTTGGACCTTTCTCCCAGAAGGGATTATCAATGTCTAAGTATCAGCTGTCTACATTGGGTTTTAGACTTTTCTCCCAGACGAGATTGTCAGTGTCTAAGTATCAGCTGTCTACATTGGGTCTTTGGACCTTTCTCGCAGAAGAAATTGTCAGTGTGTAGGTATCAGCTGTCTACATTGGTTCTTTGCAACTTTCTCCCAGAAGAGATTGTCAGTGTCTAGGTATCAGCTGTCTACATTGGGTCTTTTGACCTTTCTCCCATGGCCCAGAAGGGATTGTCAGTGTCTAGATATCAGCAGTCTACATTGGGTCTTTGGACTTTCTCCCATGGCCCAGAAGAGATTATCAGTGTCTAGGTATCAGCTGTCTACATTGGGTCTTAGGACCTTTCTCCCAGAAGATCCCCACCCGGGTCTGCCCTGGGGAACCTGGGTGGGGTTAGGTACTTTTTAGTTCCCAGGGTCACCCTGGTCAGCCCCACAGGGTGAGTTTTTCTCTCTATTCTGGGGCATGTGTTTCTGTCTACCCTTTGTTCATTCACCTGTATTTGCCTTTTTAAAACTCTCCCTACTGTCTGCACTGCCTGTAGCTCTTGATATTGGATGTGTGTTGCTAAATGGTCTTAGCTTTATTTAGGCCCCATGTGTTAGGTTTATTTAACGTATTTGACCGGATGGCGACATACATTCAATGTTTTGTTTTTTTGTTTTTTTTTCACAAGCAGTGCAGGCACGTCCTGAGAAAGCCTTGTTGCTGTCGGGACGTTAAGCAATGTACAATCAATCAATCAATTCTCCCAGAAGAGATTATCAGTGTCTAGGTATCAGCTGTCTACATTTTGTCTTTGGACCTTTCTCCCAGAAGCGATTGTCAGTGTCAAGGTATCAGCTGTCTACATTGGGTCTTTGGACCTTTCTCCCTGAAGAGAATATCAGTGTCTAGGTATCAGCTGTCTACATTGGGTCCTTGGATCTTTCTCCCACGAGAGATTATCAGTATCTAGGTATAAGATGTCTACATTGGGTCTTTGGACCTTTCTCCCAGAAGAGATTATCAGTATCTAAGAATCAGCTGTCTACATTGGGTCTTTGGACCTTTCTCCCATGGCCCAAAAGAGATTATCAGTGTCTAAGTATCAGCAGTCTACATTGGGTCTTTGGACCTTTCTCCCAGAAGAGATTATCAGTGTCTAGGTATCAGCAGTCTACATTGGGTCTTTGGAACTTTCTCCCAGAAGAGATTATCAGTGTCTAGGAATCAGCTGTCTGCATTGGACCTTTAGACCTTTCTCCCAGAAGAGATTATCAGTGTCTAGGTATCAGCTGTTTATATTGGGTCTTTTGGACCTTTCTCCCATAGCCCAAAAGAGATTTCAGTGTCTAGGTATCAGCTGTCTACCTTGGGTCTTTGGACCTTTCTCCCAGAAGAGATTATCAGTGTCTAGGTATCAGCAGTCTACATTGGTTCTTTGGACCTTTCTCCCAGAAGAGATTATCAGTGTCTGGGTATCAGCTGACTACATTGGGTCTTTTGACCTTTCTCCCAAAAGAGATTGTCAGTGTCTAGGTATCAGCTGTCTACATTGGGTATTGGGACCTTTCTCCCAGAAGAGATTGCCAGTGTCTAGGTATCAGCTGTCTACATTGGGTCCTTGGACCTTTCTCCCACAAGAGATTATCAGTGTCTAGAAATAAGATGTCTACATTCGGTCTTTGGACCTTTCTCCCAAAAGAAATTGTCAGTGTCTAGGTATCAGCTGTCTACATTGGGTCTTTGGAATTTCTCCCAGAAGAGATTGTCAGTGTCTAGGTATCAGCTGTCTACATTGGGTCTTTTGACCTTTCTCCCATTCCCCAGAAGGGATTGTCAGTGCCTAGGTATCAGCAGTCTAAATTGGGTCTTTGGACCTTTCTCCCATGGCCCAGAAGAGATTATCAGAGTCTAGGTATCAGCTGTCTATATTGGGTCTTTTGACCTTCTCCCAAAAGAGATTATTAGTGTCTAGGTGTCAGCTGACTACATTGGGTCTTTTGACATTTCTAACAGAAGAGATTATCAGTGTCTAGGTATCAGCTGACTACATATTGTCTTTTGACCTTTCTCCCAGAAGAGATTGTCAGTGTCTAGGTATCAGCTGTCTACATTGGGTCTTTGGACCTTTCTCCCAGAAGAGATTGTCAGTGTCTAGGTATCAGCTGTCTACATTGGGTCCTTTACCTTTCTCCCACAAGAATTTATCAGTGTCTATGTATATGATGTCTACATTGGGTCTTTGGACCTTTCTCCCAAAAGAGACTGTCAGTATCTAGGTGTCAGCTGTCTACATTCGGTCTTTGGACCTGTCTCCCAGAAGAGATTGTCAGTGTCTAGGTATCAGCTGTCTACATTGGGTCTTTTGACCTTTGTCCCATGGCCCAGAAGAGATTGTCAGTGTCTAGGTATCAGCAGTCTACATTGGGTCTTTGGACCTTTGTCCCAGAAGAGATTATCAGTGTCTAGGTATCAGCTGTCTACATTGGGTCTTTGGACCTTTCTCCCAGAAGAGATTATCAGTGTCTAGGTATCAGCAGTATACATTGGGGCTTTGAAACTTACTTCCAGAAGAGATTGTCAGCGTCTAGGTATCAGCTGTCTACATTGGGTCTTTTGACCTTTCTCCCATGCCCCAGAAGAGATTGTCAGTGTCTAGGTATCAGCAGACTACATTGGGTCTTTGGACCTTTCTCCCATGGCCCAGAAGAGATTATCAGTGTGTAGGTATCAGCTGTCTACATTGGGTCTTTGGACCTATCTCCTTGAAGAGATTATCAGTGTCTAGGTATCAACTGTCTACATTGGGTGTTTTGACCTTTCTCCCAGAAGAGATTATCAGTGTCTAGGTATTAGCTGTCTACATTCGGTCTTTTGACCTTTCTCCCATGGCCCAAAAGAGATTATCAGTGTCTAGGTATCAGCTGTCTACATTGGGTCTTTGGACCTTTCTCCCAGAAAAAATTACCAGTGTCTACGTATCAGCTGTCTACATAGGGCCTTTGGACCTTTCTCCCAAAAGATATTATCAGTGTCTAAGTATCAGCTGTCTTTATTGGGTCTTTTGACCTTTCTCCCAGAAGAGATTGTCAGTGTCTAGGTATCAGCTGTCTACATTGGGTCTTTGGACCTTTTTCCCATGGCCCAAAAGAGATTGTCAGTGTTTAGGTATCAACAGTCTACATAGGGTCTTTGGACCTTTCTCCCATGGCCCAGAAGAGATTATCAGTGTCTAGGTATCAGCTGTCTACATTGGGTCTTTGGAACTTTCTCCCAGAATGTGATTGTCAGTGTCTAGGTATCATCTGTCTACTTTGGGTCATTAGACCTTTCTCCCAGAAGAGATTATCAGTGTCTAGGTATTAGCTGTCTACATTCGGTCTTTTGACCTTTCTCCCATGGCCCAAAAGAGATTATCAGTGTCTAGGTATCAGCTGTCTACATTGGGTCTTTGGACCTTTCTCCCAGAAAAAATTACCAGTGTCTACGTATCAGCTGTCTACATAGGGCCTTTGGACCTTTCTCCCAAAAGATATTATCAGTGTCTAAGTATCAGCTGTCTTTATTGGGTCTTTTGACCTTTCTCCCAGAAGAGATTATCATTGTCTAGGTATCAGCAGTCTACATTGGGTCTTTGTACCTTTCTCCCAGAAGAGATTATCAGTGCCTTGGTATCAGCTGTCTACATTCGGTCTTTGGAACTTTCTCCCAGAAGAGATTGTCAGTGTCTAGGTATCAGCTGTCTACATTGAGTCTTTGGACCTTTCTCCCAGAAGAAATTGTCAGTGTCTAGGTATCAGCTGTCTACATTGGGTTATTTGACCTTTCTCTCATGGCCCAGAAGAGAATGTCAGTTTCTAGGTATCAACAGTCTACATTGGGTCTTTGGACCATTCTCCCATGGCTCAGAAGAGATTATCAGTGTCTAGGTATCAGCTGTCTACATTGGGTCTTTTGACCTTTCTCCCAGAAGAGATTATCAGTGTCTAGGTATCAGCTGTCTATATTGGGTCTTTTGAACTTTCTTCCAGAAGAAATTATCCGTGTCTAGGTATCAGCTGTCTACATTGGGTCTTTGGACCTTTCTCCCATGGCCCAAAACAGATTATCAGTGTTTTGTTATCAGCAGTCTACATTGGGTCTTTTGACCTTTCTCCCATGGCCCAGAAGAGACTTTCAGTGTATAGGTATCAGGTGTCTACATTGGGTCTTTGGTCCTTTCTCCCAGAATGTGATTGTCAGTTTCTAGTTAACAGCAGTCTACACTGGGTTTTGGACCTTTCTCCCAGAAGAGATTATCAGTGTCTAGGTATCAGATGTCTACATTGGGTCTTTTGACCTTTCTCCCAGAAGAGATTATCAGTGTCTAGGTATCAGATGTCTACATTGGGTCTTTTGACCTTTCTCCCAGAAGAGATTTCAGTGTCTAGGTATCAGCAGTCTACCTTGCGTCTTTTGACCTTTCTCCCAGAAGAGATTATCAGTGTCTAGTTATCAGCAGTCTACATTGGTTCTTTGGACATTTCTCCCATGGCCCAGAGGAGATTATCAGTGTCTAGGTATCAGCTGTCTACATTAGGTCTTTGATCCTTTCTCGCACAATGAGATAGTCAGTGTCTAGGTATCAGCTGTCTACATTGGGTCCTTGGACCTTTCTCCTAGAAGAGATCATCAATATCTAGGCATCAGCTCTCTACATTGGGTCTTTTGACCTTTCTCCCCGAATCGATTATCAGTGTCTAGGTATCAGCTGTCTACATTGGGTCTTTGGACCTTTCTCCCAGAATGTGATTGTCAGTTTCTAGTTAACAGCAGTCTACATTGGGTTTTGGACCTTTCTCCCAGAAGAGATTATCAGTGTCTAGGTATCAGCAGTCTACCTTGCGTCTTTTGACCTTTCTCCCAGAAGAGATTATCAGTGTCTAGGTATCAGCGGTCTACATTGGTTCTTTGGACATTTCTCCCATGGCCCAGAGGAGATTATCAGTGTCTAGGTATCAGCTGTCTACATTAGGTCTTTGATCCTTTCTCGCACAATGAGATAGTCAGTGTCTTGGTATCAGCTGTCTACATTGGGTCCTTGGAACTTTCTCCCAGAAGAGATCATCAATATCTAGGCATCAGCTCTTTACATTGGGTCTTTTGACCTTTCTCCCCGAAGAGATTATCAGTGTCTAGGTATCAGCAGTCTACATTGGGTCTTTGGACCTTTCTCCCAGAAGAGATTATCAGTGTCTAGGTATCAGCTGTCTACATTGGGTCTTTGGACTTTCTCCCAGAAGAGATTATCAGTGTCTCGGTATCAGCTGTGTACTTTGGGTCTTTGAACATTTCTCCCAGAAGAGATTAACAATGCCTAGGTATCAGCAGTCTACATTGGGTCTTTTGACCTTTCTCCCAATCCCAGAAGAGATTGTCAGTGTCTAGGTATCAGCTGTCTACATTGGGTCATTTGACCTTTCTCCCAGAAGAGATTATCAGTGTCTAGGTATCAGCTGACTGCATTTGGTCTTTTGGCCTTTCTCCCAGAAGAGTTCCCAGGGTCACCCTGGTCAGCCCCACAGGGTAGGTTTTTCTCTCTATTCTGGGGCATGTGTTTCTGTCTACCCTTTGTCCATTCACCTGTATTTGCCTTTTTCAAACTCTCCCTACTGTCTGCACTGCCTGTAGCTCTTGATATTGGATGTGTGTTGCTAAATGGTCTTAGCTTTATTTATGCCCCATGTTGTATGTTTATTTAATGTATTTGACCGGCTGGCGACATTCATTCAATTTTCTGTTTAGTTTTTTTTCACAAGCAGTGCAGGCACGTCCTGAGAAAGCCTTGTTGCTGTCGGGACGTTAAGCAATGTACAATCTCCCAATATCTTTCTCCCAGAAGAGATTATCAGTGTCTAGGTATCAGCAGTCTACATTGGCTTTTTTACCTTTCTTTCATGGCCCAGAAGAGGTTATCAGTGTCTAGGTATCAGCTGTCTACATTCGGTCTTTGGACCTTTCTCCCAGAAGAGATTATCAGTGTCTAGGTATCAGCTGTCCATATTGTGTCTTTGGAACTTTCTACCAGAAGAGATTATCAGTGTCTAGGTATCAGCTGTCTACATTGGGTCTTTGGACCTTTCTCCCAGAAGTGATTATCAGTGTCTAGGTATAAGCTGTCTACATTGGGTCTTTGGACCTTTCTCCCATGGCTCAAAATAGGTTATCAGTGTCTAGGTATCAGCTGTTTACATTGGGTCTTTGGACCTTTTTCCCAGAAGAGATTGTCAGTGTCTAGGTATCAGCTGTCTACATTGGGTCTTTTGACCTTTCTCCCAGTAGAGATTGTCAGTGTCTAGGTATCAGCAGTCTACATTGGGTCTTTGGACCTTTCTCTCATTGCCCAGAAGAGATTATGAGTGTCTATGTATCAGCTGTATACATTGGGTCTTTTGACCTTTCTCCCAGAGGAGATTATCAGTGTCTAGGTATCAGCTGTCTACATTGGGTCTTTGGACCTTTCTCCCATGGCCCAAAAGAGATTATCAGTGTGTAGTTATCAGCAGACTACATTGGGTCTTTTGACCTTTCCTCCATGGCCCAGAAGAGATTATCATTGTCTATGTGTCAGCTGTCTTCATTGGGTCATTGGACCTTTCTCCCAGAATGTGATTGTCAGTGTCTAGGTATCAGCAGTCTACATTGGTTCTTTGGACCTTTCTCCCAGAAGAGATTATCAGTGTCTATGTATCAACAGTCTACATTGGGTCTTTTGACCTTTCTCCCAGAAGAGATTATCAGTGTCTAGGTATCAGCAGTCTACATTGGGTCTTTTGACCTTTCTCCCATAAGAGATTACCAGTGTAAAGGTATCAGCTGTTCACATTAGGTCTTTGGACTTTTCTTCCAGAAGAGATTGTCAGTGTTTAGTTATCAGCTGTCTACATTGGGTCTTTTGACCTTTCTCTCAGATGAGATTGTCAGTGTCTAGGTATCAGCTGTCTACATTGCGTCTTTTGACCTTTCTCCCATGGCCCAGAAGAGATCGTCAGTGCTTAGGTATCAGCAGTCTACATTGGGTCTTTGGACCTTTCTCCCAGAATGTGATTGTCAGTGTCTAGGTATCAGCAGTCTACATTGGGTCTTTGGATCGTTCTCATGGAAGAGATTATCAGTGTCTACATTGAGTCTTTTGACCTTTCTCCCAGAAGAGATTGTCAGTGTCTAGTGTCTTGGGTCTTTGGTCCTTTCTCCCACAATGAGATAGTCAGTGTCTAGGTATCAGCTGTCTACATTCTACCATGGCCCAAAAGAGAATATCAGTGTCTAGGTATCAGCTGTACATTGGGTCTTTTGACCTTTCTCCCAGAGGAGATTATCAGTGTAGGTATCAGCTGTCTACATTGGGTCTTTTGACTTTCTCCAGTTAGAAATTATCTGTCTAGGTATCAGCTGTCTACATTGGGTCTTTGGAACTTTCTCCCATGGTCCAAAAGAGATTATCAGTGTCTAGGTATTAGCTGTCTACATTGGGTCTTTGGACCTTTGTCCCAGAAGAGATTATCAGTGTCTAGGTATCAGCAGTCTACATTGGGTCTTTGGACCTTTCTCCCGGAAGAGATTATCAGTGTCTACATTGGGTCTTTTGACCTTACTCCCAGAAGAGATTGTCAGTGTCTAGTGTCTTGGGTCTTTGGACCTTTCACCCACAAAGAGATAGTCAGTGTCTAGGTATCAGCTGTCTACATTGGGTATTTGGACTTTCTCCCAGAAGAGATTGTTAATGTCGAGATATCAGCTGTCTACATTTGGTCTTTTGACCTTTCTCCCAAAAGAGATTATCAGTGTCTATGTATCAGCAGTCAACATTGGCTCTTTGGACCTTTCTCCCATGGCCCAGAAGAGATTGTCAGTGTCTAGGTATCAGCAGTCTACATTGGGTCTTTGGACTTTCTCCCATGGGAAAGAAGAGATTATCAGTGTCTAGGTATCAGCTGTCTACATTGGGTTTTAGGACCTTTCTCCCAGAAGAGATTATCAGTGTCTAGGTATCAGCTGTCTACATTTTGTCTTTGGACCTTTCTCCCAGAAGCGATTGTCAGTGTCAAGGTATCAGCTGTCTACATTGGGTCTTTGGACCTTTCTCCCTGAAGAGAATATCAGTGTCTAGGTATCAGCTGTCTACATTGGGTCCTTGGATCTTTCTCCCACGAGAGATTATCAGTGTCTAGGTATAAGATGTCTACATTGGGTCTTTGGACCTTTCTCCCAGAAGAGATTATCAGTATCTAAGAATCAGCTGTCTACATTGGGTCTTTGGACCTTTCTCCCATGGACCAAAAGAGATTATCAGTGTCTAAGTATCAGCAGTCTACATTGGGTCTTTGGACCTTTCTCCCAGAAGAGATTATCAGTGTCTAGGTATCAGCAGTCTACATTGGGTCTTTGGAACTTTCTCCCAGAAGAGATTATCAGTGTCTAGGAATCAGCTGTCTGCATTGGACATTTAGACCTTTCTCCCAGAAGAGATTATCAGTGTCTAGGTATCAGCTGTTTATATTGGGTCTTTTGGACCTTTCTCCCATAGCCCAAAAGAGATTTCAGTGTCTAGGTATCAGCTGTCTACCTTGGGTCTTTGGACCTTTCTCCCAGAAGAGATTATCAGTGTCTAGGTATCAGCAGTCTACATTGGTTCTTTGGACCTTTCTCCCAGAAGAGATTATCAGTGTCTAGGTATCAGCTGACTACATTGGGTCTTTTGACCTTTCTCCCAAAAGGGATTGTCAGTGTCTAGGTATCAGCTGTCTTCATTGGGTCTTTGGACCTTTCTCCCAGAAGAGATTGCCAGTGTCTAGGTATCAGCTGTCTACATTGGGTCCTTGGACCTTTCTCCCACAAGAGATTATCAGTGTCTAGGTATCAGCTGTCTACATTGGGTCTTTTGACCTTTCTCCCATGGCCCAGAAGAGATTGTCAGTGCCTAGGTATCAGCAGTCTACATTGGGTCTTTGGACCTTTCTCCCATGGCCCAGAAGAGATTATCAGAGTCTAGGTATCAGCTGTCTAAATTGGGTCTTTTGACCTTTCTCCCAAAAGAGATTATTAGTGTCTTGCTGTCATCTGACTACATTGGGTCTTTTGACATTTCTCCCAAAAGAGATTATCAGTGTCTAGGTATCAGCTGACTACATTGGGTCTTTTGACCTTTCTCCCAGAAGAGATTGTCACTGTCTAGGTATCAGCTGTCTACATTGGGTCTTTGGACCTTTCTCCCAAAAGAGATTGTCAGTGTCTAGGTATAAGCTGTCTACATTGGGTCCTCTACCTTTCTCCCACAAGAGTTTATCAGTGTCTATGTATATGATGTCTACATTGGGTCTTTGGACCTTTCTCCCAAAAGAGACTGTCAGTGTCTAGGTGTCAGCTGTCTACATTCGGTCTTTGGACCTGTCTCCCAGAAGAGATTGTCAGTGTCTAGGTATCAGCTGTCTACATTGGGTCTTTTGACCTTTGTCCCATGGCCCAGAAGAGACTGTCAGTGCCTAGGTATCAGCAGTCTACATTGGGTCATCGGACCTTTCTCCCATGGCCCAGAAGAGATTATCAGTCTAGGTATCAGCTGTCTACATTGGATCTTTTGACATTTCTCCCAGAAGAGATTATCAGTGTCTAGAGAGAATAATAATGTGGGGCTCCTGAGAATCCTATTTAAGAATCTATAGATTTATTTGATCCTCTCCGTATTTAGACAGGTCCCTCAACCCCTTGGAAACAAAAGGCTAGTTAAAATATCTTCCCGAGAAATACACACCACCCACCCCCCACACCCCATCCCTCAATGCTGTCAGAGTTGGCCTTCCTGAGAATACTTCCTGTTCATACCACCATGGTAAACAATAGTCCTCTATGCCCAAATAGTGTATGTGTGTCTCTCTCTCTCTCTCTCTCTCTCTCTGGTGTTTCTGAGAAATAGTGAATACGCAAAAAACAAACTGCGTGTCGGAGGATAAATGCGCAGTCATCATGACGAGACAGGGCAGGTCAGTACGACGATGAAAAAACTTTCGACCCACTTCACCTCAATTTTATGCATAAAATTCGGAGCCCTCACGAGTTCTGCCCTGCATTGACCCGCTAGCGTGGCTTGCGGCAACTGTTCACAGTCAATAGCCACAACTTCCGCCTTCCTGCCCTGTTTTATGTGCATTGGTCAACATACACCAATGAAAGAGTTGTGACTAGTTTTTAAGAAATGTTTACAACAACCGGGCCCAAACAAGCATTGCGTCAGCTTTTCCGGACATTGCGCTGTTGAACAATCGGCTTTTATGCTCAAGACTGTCGCGTGATGAAACCGGATTCCTGTTGCGTGCAGTTATTGCTGTCATAACCTGTAGGTAGAGACAGCTGTTGTGTAGTCATGTGAGTTTACAAGATTGCATCTCTTTCATAACCAGAAAGTTGGGCTTGAAAATTGGTTGTGAAACGGTTTCCTGTTTTCGCTCCAGCGGGTGACATTTCTGAACAATAGGTCTTTATGCTTAAGCTATTGCGTAGTCACTGTCGCGTGATGCATTTAAATTGAAAGACAAAACCCAATAACTCTAATCCCAGTGATAGACCTAAATGATTCAAGTTACTAGTACACCCCTCCCTGTTTTTACGAGTGTTTTTAGATCACTCGAGGTGAAAATTGGGAATGTTGAAATCGGTAGTGAAACTGTTACCTCAGTGAAACGACGCCTTTTATTTTCAGTTTAGTCCGTGTTTCAGCACAAGCGTGACGTGCCTACTAATACGTTCGGATTTTATAGTGATTTCGGTATTCAAAATGGGCTGTGAAGGATTAAAACCAAAACAACTCAAAAGCTAAGTGAATACTTTTAATATATGTGACTACTTAGCCTGCTCTCAGAAATGTTAAGTTGCGCATCATAAATCAGATACAAATATATATTTATATTTTCAGATTTTTCTGTTTTTTTCTGAATTTGAATTGAGATTCCGTCACTACCGTTTTCGATAATACGGCCAGAACCATGAAGGAAATGATCGTCCGTAGAACGCAGATCTAGCCACAGTGCGTACTTGTCTGTCAGGTATTCACCGATTCTTACGTCATACAGATGCAGATCTTTGCACGCAATATTTGCTGATTTTTCTCTAAGTCTTCCCCCAGCAAAATACTTTGTGATCTCATCATAGTGCTGATATCCCATCATTCCAGATGCAAAAATTTGATTAGGTCGGCCTTCGATTGTGCAGGATAAATGTGTAATTTTCGGATTGTAAAATTTTTCTGAATCTCTTTTGTAAGGACTTTCAGGTTCAGTAAATAACATAAGAATGCCTTTCAGTGACCTAGCAGGCGTGTTTAGGTTGATATTCCAAATCTGGTCGCTTTTATTTTTATTAAATAAACTGTGTCTAATCACTCTGTCATAATAAATCGGAAGTCTTGACTGGTACTGATTTTGAATGAGTCTGGCTAGTTCAGTATGCGTGACAATCTCATATTCCAAGGAAATGTTAGAGATCTTGTATGATGCATTGAGATCCGTTGATTTGATAACTTTGGAGTAATCATTGAAGGTTAGTTCAAAACTCAGGCGGTCATTTAGTGCCCCTTGGTAATAAGGCGAATGTCCTGTTAGGATTTCAAATTCGAGTGGAATGCAAAACCTATTTCCATATGTTTCGGCCACAATAATGTCCTTTGCTTCTGTGGTTGTTTTGTCTGATGCATTTATTCGAATTTTCATAATGCTATCTGACTGTATGCCTTGATAAATACGATCCTCTCGTTCTGGTTGTGTAAGCCACAAATCCGTGTAGCAGTAGAACACATCAGCATCGTCAAGACTAAACACTTCCTGTCCTTCAAGTTTAACTTTAATATTCTTAATAATTGCTCTACCTAGATTGTTAACTAGTGTTCTTTTGTCATCTGTGTCCGATGAAAGTTCAATATTAAAAGCAAGACGAGCAGTACCAGGAACAATAACGTCACTGGGGCCTAGGTTTGGAAACTTGACAGTAAGAGTCTGGTTTTGGTCTATAGTACTAGGATTGTTTGTGATGACTATCGATTGTCTAACTGCTTTAACACCGAAAGGTTCACGTAGTTTTCTGTGTGGGTCTAACTTTGATCCGTAGGACTGTGTCATTTTTATTATGCACAATAAAAAAAATTAAATTAATAAAACAATGGCAGCAGGAGGATTTAATCATGAAGATTTTGAAATGGATGACACGTATGATTTTGGTAATACAACAGATATGACAGATATGGCAGATATGACTGGTACAAGAAATATTTACAGTTTACGTCACGAACTTTTAGAAACCAAAGTGAACTCATTTTATGATCATGTTGGTGGCCGCCCAGACAACATAGACCCTAACCAGTTTGAACTTGATGGCAAGGGTCATTTATATTTAAATACTGTTGACAAAGGAAAAGTACTATTGACTAACAAAAAAGACCCTAGTAGGTTTAGGGCTTTAAGTACAATAAAAAATGAAGGTGGTGTTAGTGCCTTGCGTCAACTTGGTATTGGTGGGTCTCCTGTCACGCCAAGACTGGTTAGTGTGCTTCAAGACACGCAAAGAAAGTTACCAACAGGGCAAGAAATTGAAATGGCACCAGTAACAAGCCTACCAGAAATAGCAAACACAGTGATACAAGAAACCTCATTTACTGAAGGACAAATAAATGATGCTATGAAAACAATAGAAGATCCACCTTTGTCAATGCGGGAGATTATAGGGTTAGATAAATCACTGCAGACAATAAGAGGTGAGATGGTTAATAATCTTGCCAAACTGGGAGAGCTTGATAAACACATAGAACGTGAAAAAGACAAACTGGCTACCGCAGACAATGGGAATCTTGACACAGAAATGAAAGAAAGAATCCAACACAGATTAAATGATTTGCAGATAGAAAGATCAGGAAGGTTAGAAGCGATTAGTATCGGGAGGGAAAAACTGAAAACACAGGTCAACAGGATTAGAGAAACTATTCAGAAAATACTTCACGAAGACACTACTCTGGCTGAGAGACTTAAAACACTTTTCAGAGAACAGGGTATCACAATTGCCAGTTTAATTACAGCTCTGGGGTTTATTATCAGTACAGTTGTGTTGGCTGTAACGGGTGGTGGTTCTTCACCTCCAGCACCACCAACCCCAGTCCCCACAGATCCAAAAGACTTACAGTCGTGGGTAAAGAAACAACTGTCACACATATCAGACTTGCTTAAGAAATTGGCTCTGAAAGCAGTAGACTCGTTGCCTGGCATTTTAGGCACGGTTGTCAGTTGGTTGATTAGTACAGCGGCAAAGGCAGTAGGGTTTATGGCAGAACATGTGTGGGTCTTTTTGGTGACAGTAGGAGGGTTAATAGTGGGTTATTTAATGAAACAGGTAAAGAAGTAATACCCCTAATCCAGTGAGACCTATTACCAATGCAGTTCTCTCTGACTCATGTGTGTCAAGGATTGGTGTTGGTGTTATCGTTATGGGTACCGGTGTCAAAGCTGGAGCTGTTACTGTCTGTACAGGTGATGATGTTACTGGTGCCGTGGGTGTTACCGTCTGTAATGATTTTAATGACTGAACATGTGTGGTTGTGGCCCCCAAGTTTACAGATTGATTGAGTCCTAATTTCTGACCAACACCTGCAACAACTATTTCATTATTATAATTTGTTATTGTCCCCATTTGAAGTTGAAGGTCTGATGGCAACATGTATAACCCAATACCAACTACACATTCAACTTTTGATCTAGCATATCTGAGAACGTCTTGGTAGCGTTGTATGCTTGATGGGAGATCAACTGATGAATTTACTGAATCTTCTAGATTAGCGAGAAACTGTTTTTGTGAATCGAACTTTCCACTTCCATTCAGAATATTAGATTTTGTTAATGATTGTGCACCTAGTATACACCAGACATGTTCTGATAGACTCATTTACGCGCTCGACTCCCGCTTGAGTAAATCCGTCACTCCTGTCCAAGACAAATGTGGTCCAGGCGTTAGACTGTTTCTGTTCTATTGAGCCTAACCACACTTCAGATTTTGATGAGAATGAAGTGTAGGGAGGCCAGTAATCTTGAGGGTATTGTCTGTGACTCAAAGCATAATATAATGTACCAATGCCGTGGTGATCATCAAGTTTTTGTGTGAAGTCATACTTAGTGCTTATGTTAAATTCATTACAGATGCGTTCAAATGCTTTCATATCCATGGGATTATTAAACTGATTAAAACTGGATTCAGTTGGTAATGGTGTATGCAGTTCTGACAGAATACGTCTAAGCTGGTAATACGTGTGGAAATGATACACAGACCTAATCAGTTTGTTTGAGTGATTCAAGTGATCTGTAAATGAAACACCACAGCCTGTAGTAGAACACAGTATAGCAAAGTTGAGTTGGTTTTGAAACATCTGTAGTGGACTTGAAGACCACTTTCTTGCAGCCTACCCGGCACCGGCCTCCACGTGGCGTAGGTGGGTAGTCCGCTCAGTCCCTGACTGAGTGGGCTAGCGGACGGGTGCCATCTTTGTCCAGGATTAGGACTTGATGTCAGCAGATATGTTGTTCAGCCTTTTCACTGGTCCGGTTTTTAAGGAGCTGTGCTAACCTAGGTCGTACCATGTTGGATTGGTCCTTAAAAATACTCGTGACTTTTTGGTCCTTTGGATCCCAAGTGTTTGCCGTGCTTGGAGACCCGTGTCGGGGGAGAAGAGGATCCTGGTGGCTGAGGTTCCCTTTGGGCTGCGGCTCACTGGTGCCAACACTCCACTTCGGCCTTGACTTCTACCTAAACGGGAGGCTAGTCGTACCGGCCTAGTCAATCGGCTCTTGTCACGTTGAGCCCTATCCCACTGTTGACGTGCGGGTTGCTATACGGAGCACCATGCTATAGCTTCTGCTGCTGATTAGGTGCTTTACGCCAGTATTCCCCTGCATTCAACGGTGTGATAGAAGGCGGTGGCTCAAACGGTTCAATCGGGCTTACCCCCTTGAGTATATCTTTCGGGCAGTCTCCATTGTGCGTCGGCTGGAGACCCGCCGACAGTTGCACTTTCCCTTGTTGGGCTCGGTGGCGGGCGGGGACCCCCGGGGGATGAATATCTCTACTAATATAATATGGATACAACCAAAAAACCAAAACTAGCACAGAAACGGCGCATAGACACCGACATTGCACATGACAGTGATTCAGACTGTGAGGAAGCGACGCCTCAGGCGTCGGCCGTATGGCCTCGCTTCCTCATTGTCCATAGCAAGGTGAAGGAGAAACCAGTTACCAAGCTGCATCCTTTTCTGGTGGGGGAGACCCTCAGGAGCCGTGTTGGCAGGCCTGACGCCCAGCGCCTCAGGTCTGGTGACTTGCTGGTGGAGTGCCGTACTCGGGCACACTCCAGTGGGCTACTGGGGCTCTCTTCCATCGGAGACACTCCTGTGGAAGTCACACCCCACAAAACTATGAATTCGTCAAGAGGCGTAATCAAAGATCAAGCTTTGGCAGAACTGTCAGAAGATGAACTTGTAAGGAACCTTAAGTCTCAGGGGGTGACTTGCGTCAGGCGCTTCGCTTCCAAGCGAGGTGGTGGGGAGATCCGTCTCCCTACCATCATCCTGACGTTTGGCACCCCCACCCCTCCTACTACCATCTGGGGAGGTTACTACTCCCTGAGAGTGAAAAAGTACGTCCCTCTTCCCCTCCGGTGCTTTAAGTGCCAAAAGTATGGCCATGGGCAGAAGACATGCCGTCAGGCAGAGGCTTCATGCGCCCGTTGCACTAGGCCCGGACACTCTGCTGAGTCCTGCACAGCCACCCCCCTGTGTGTGAATTGCCAGGGGGCGCATATGGCTTCGGATAAGAAATGCCCTCGTTGGATATCCGAGTGCAAGATTCAGCAGGTGCGTGTGGAGAAGGGGCTGTCCTTTCTGGATGCCAAAAAACTGGTTAAAAGGCCCTGGTGCAGCTGCGGCTGCCCCAACCTCTAACACCTCAGTGTATACTTTTAGTGCAGCGGTGGCAGGCAAGCGCCCCACCAAAGACTTTTCATGTCAGACCCCAACTTCTTGGTTGGGGGCGGAGCCTCGGCTCATCTCGCCCCTGGAGAGTAACCCTCCTCCGGTGGTGACAAGGAGCCAGGGAACGCAGAAGGCGGACACTGCCGGTCCGGTTGTGCCGCCTTCTGTTGCCCCTAAGCCTCAGCCCCCACCCAAACCTGTTAATCAGTCAACTCCAAAGGCTTCTGGCTCTGGTCAGCCTTCTAAGGCCGCTAACTCTAGCGGCAGGAACGCTGCCCAGGACCAGAAGTCTAAGAAATCTATGGGACCGCTGTGCGCACGGGCCCAGAAGGGGAACACAGATGTGCCCCTTCAAAACAAATATGCTGCACTGGAGGAGCGGATGGAGGGAGTGGAAGTTGTTGTTGCTGATGCTGCGGCAGCTCCACCCCCTTCCTCTCCGAAGAACCAGAGGAGGCCCGGGAGCCGGCCCCCCTCTGTTTCTTCAACTCCTTCCAAGGTAAAGGAAAAAGGGGGGAAAAACTCCTTACCCCCAGATAAGACTTAATCATGGACTCTTTGCTTCAGTGGAATTGTCGTGGTTTTCGAGCTAACTTTGAGGAATTACGTCTTTTAGTCAAGTCCTATAACCCCTCAGTCATATCTCTTCAGGAGACTTACCTGAAGACTTCTGACCCTGTGTCTTTTAATGGTTTTAATGTTATACATAAAGGCTCCGATTCGGAGAGGCGCTCGGGTGGAGCGGCTCTTCTCATTAGTAGCCAAATTTTATGTAGCCCCGTTAGCATCGACACCTGTCTTCAGGCTGTCGCTGCTCGGGTTACCTTAAAAAAGACCATAACTATATGCAGTATTTACCTGCCACCATCACTGCGGGTCTGTAGCAATGATATTTTTCACTTAGTAGATCAACTGCCCCCTCCCTTTATTCTCATGGGGGATTTTAACGGTCATGCTCACCTTTGGGGTAGTGACCACTATGATGGCAGAGGTCAGATGTTAGAAGATGTTTTTTCTCAACTTAACCTATGTGTCTTTAACGATGGCTCACCTACATACTCTAACTCAGGTTCCGGATCTAGTTCTGTTCTAGACCTCACTGTGTGTGATCCTTCTCTCATGCTGGACTTTCCCCCCACCCGGGACTGCCCTGGGGGACTTGGGTGGGGTTAGGTATTTTTTAGTTCCCAGGGTCACCCTGGTCAGCCCCACAGGGTGGGTTTTTCTCTCTATTCTGGGGCATGTGTTTCTATCTACCCTTTGTCCATTCACCTGTATTTGCCTTTTTAAAACTCTCCCTACTGTCTGCACTGCCTGTAGCTCTTGATATTGGATGTGTGTTACTAAATGGTCTTAGCTTTATTTATGCCCCATGTTGTAGGTTTATTTAATGTATTTGACCGGCTGGCGACATGCATTCAATTTTCTGTTTAGTTTTTTTTCACAAGCAGTGCAGCACGTCCTGAGAAAGCCTTGTTGCTGTCGGGACGTTAAGCAATGTACAATCAATCACATATCATCACAAGCGTCCCAGTAGCCCTTTTGTTGACAGAAATTTCTTAATAGGGGCGGCACGCGCCGCCTCCCATCTGGTTTCACTGAATGCCGGGCCGGAGAGGGGTGGGTTGGGGGTTGGGCGGCCGTAGGTCAACACTGACCTGTACTGAAACACAACCAGAGCAGGCACTGACCCAGATCTTTAGTTCACGGCTGCAAAGTCTGGTAACTACTGACTCTGAGACATTCGTCTCCCAAAATTTAAAACTCAGCCTTTTCACGTCGGTAATGCCGACTACTGGCTCCATTGCTAACGACGCAGTCGGCCATCTTTGTTTTTAACTCTCGTCAAATGCTTTTCTTTTTATAACGTTTCTTGTGGGGTTTGTATCTATCGCCTATTTCATTCAAAATGTGATTTTGCAAAATAAACAAAAAGTGATAAAATTTCATTTAAAAATGGACAGCAATTAATGAAATAGTTTTTGTTTTGAGTGTATTTTGGGCTGATGCAGCTTAGTTTCGGAGGGCACTGACGTGGAAATTAGCAAAGTCGTCTCTGGTACACTCTAACTAGGGAACAGAACTAAATGGAATGTGCAGGGAGAATTTAATCACTGAAGATTTTGGAGTCCGCGAAGACTCATATAACCCACCAACACACACGCTGCAGTTCTGTACAGTTTCCCATCCTGCCCCCCCCCCCCCCTCCCTTTGCCTGAGAAGAAATAGATTCACATTAGCCCCTACCAGTCACAGGGGCTCGTGAGATCCTGTCCTGTATGCCAAACGTAATCCACCCCAGATGTTCCTATGAATGTGGACGCGGTCAGTGTCCAGTAGTGATAGCCACACGGCCCCACATGTGGCCCTCATTGCTGGAAACCGATCCGCATCGGATGTTTATTCTAACAGAGTGAAAGGGACTAAAAGCCCGAAGCATGGAATAGAAGGATAGGTGATTTTAATTGTGGCACAGTCTATCCTCTCTTTGTTCCATTGGACTGAGTGTGTGTGTGTGTGTGTGTGTGTGTGTGTGTGTGTGTGTGTGTGTGTGTGTGTGTGCGTGTGTGTGTGTGTGTGTTTGTGTGTGTGTGTGTGTGTGTGTGTGTCCACTGGATAAGCTCAGGATGGTATGAATCAAAGCATCAAACATGTCTCCTCTCAGCTAACCAGAAATTTCCAGCAAATTCCAACATTCAACCCTACTACACATTTTTAAACAAGGCAAAAATTATTTTTAAAAACACCGGTCCTTGCACTGTCTCAACTGCCCAGATTTGAATATGTAATATGACCTGAAAGAGGAACTCTCCCACTTGAACACCATTCAATCTGTCATCAGTGCAACCCTGCAAAGATAAGGAAGTCTTTCTTGCCACTTTCAGGCATAATGGTGCAGATAGATAAACCACAACTGAATCCCTCTTATAATTCTTAAAACATTTTAGCAATGGAATCGATTATATATCATAAATTATGTTACCTTATATTTATTTTCACACACACACACAAGGTAGCAGGGATAATAATATGGGCAACCTAGAAACGTGTACAACACATGCGGACCACTCTTTATTCTAGTCACACTGTGACCTGTGAACACGGCATCCATGCTTGCGCGTATCAGCTCTTTCCCCGGGCGTTATAAGTTTGAGCATGTGTTCAGTCTTATGCTAAAACCTGACTTTGTCCGCTCTGAGAAGAACTGCGCAGTTCGTTTGCGGCAGCAGGTTCTCAGTAGCCTTTGTAAATGCAGGGGCAAATGTACATATATGCTTGGACTAGAATCGGTATATTGGCCTGTCTCCTGCACGGTTTCAGTTTCAGCAAGCATACTGGCCTGCAATACCAGCTTGGTGAAAATACATAGATTGTAATGAGTCTGTGCAAGTTTTGAAAACCTTCGGTGGTAAACCTCTCTCGTGATTTATACTATAGTGCTCCTCAGTTCCCGCATCAGAGTAGGGTTTGTCTAACGTGTAACCCCGAGGCGGCCGGCGAATTTTCGCAAACGAATGCGGGCGCTTTTGTGTACGTTAGAAGCCTAGTTCCTGGCTTTAGGTTTCAAATGAATGGCCAAACAAACGCATACTTTGATTGTGCAGCATCAAATCTAACGCTCGTAGCACGTGAGGTCAACACAATACACTCAAACAAAAGTAATTTATCAATAGCTGACCATTTAAAGCATTCTAAATAAAACATTTGATTTTAAACACTTCGAAACATTGCTACAAGTTTCCTGGCAATATGGCAATAGATTATCAATTTCCACAGTATCACATAAAAAAAGAAAAACAACCGAAGAGAGTAAAACCAAGATGTCGGACCGCGTCGTTAGCAATGGAATCAGCGATCGCTTTACCGACTTGAAAAGCTGAGAATTTTTACAAAGGAAGGCCTCAGAGTAAAAATAGACTGTACAGAGACCTCGGGAAAGGGTTGGGAATTTGTTTACAGTACACATAAACACGCCGGCACGACCAGGGAGCGATAAAGCGGCAGCGGCGAGCTGTTAAAGCGGCCGAGGCGTTGACAGTTTCTGTCGTTATGTTGGGGTAAGAGGCAGTCTGGCACCAGATTCTAGCGAGGCCTTGTTTCGGCATGCTAAACATCTGGGTCACGGACATTTGACACTGCTCTGGGTGTATCAATTTACAGGTCAGTGTTGGCCGGACAGGTCGTAGACCCACCCACCCCCACCGCCCCCCCTCCCACCCCCACCCCTGCCCGGCATTTAGTGAAACCAGATGGGAGGCGGCGCGTGCCGTCCCTATTAAAATGTTGTCTGTCAACAAAAGGGCTACTGGGACGCTATATAGGAGCTTGTGATGATATGAATCATGCTGGACTTTGACTGGAAGGTTCACGACGACCTGTGTGGTAGTGACCACTTCCCAGTAGTCCTGTCATCGGTCAGCTGTGAGGAGGATTCGCCGGTGGGGCGCTGGAATCTCAAGAAAGCTAACTGGTCTCTGTTTGCCTCTCTCTGTCAGTCTCGTCTTACAGAGGAGGTGGTCATGTCAGCTGAAGAACCTGTTTCTTGTTTTACTTCTATTTTGTTGGAGGTTGCAGGTGAAACCATCCCTAGAACTTCCACATCACTCCCTCGGAAGCCGAGAGTACCATGGTTCAATGAAGAGTGCCGCAAGGCCCAAACAATGCGCAAATCTGCTCAGCGACGTGCATTTCGTAATCCGTCGCAAGCAAATATTTTAACCTTTAAAAGACAGCGGGCGAAAGCCCGTTATATTTTTAAATGTGAACGCCGTGCTTCCTGGAGACACTTCGTCTCATTTTTATCTTCTAGGACTCCGTCCCAAAAAGTCTGGAAGGCTGTTCGAAGAATTAGGGGCAGGGGTGGCTCGGCTTCTGTCGGCCATCTTAGAGATGGTGCCAGTTTGGTCACAGATAAAAAGGCTGTGGCCAATTTGCTTGCCTCCACCATTGCCCATAATTCTTCAACAGAGCATTATTCACCTTTCTTCCAGAGAGAGAAGGAGAAGCGAGAATCTTGTGCTTGTGATTTTATATCGGATAACTTGGAAGACTATAATGCCCCTTTTACGTTTTCAGAATTGCAGCAAGCCATGCAGAAATGTACTGACTCTGCTGCTGGATTAGATACTAGCTCATAACACATCTGCCTGAGGATTCACTCCTTGTACTTCTCAAGGCCTTTAACCATATCTGGATAACCGGTCATTTTCCGCCATCTTGGAAGTCAGTCAAAAGCCAAAGGTATCAAGAAAACAGCAATAAAAAATAAAGACATTCGTCATGAACATTACAAGCAAGTATTACATGGTGCATTAATGCCTGATTATCCAAACAAGTCACTGAGATCAAACAAACATAATCTTGAAATAATCCAAACACATAAGAAGTCACTTGCAGTTGGAGACACGAAACGTGTGTTTCATAGTAAGGAAAAAGCTTATGCACCTGGTCATTACAGACTCAAGTTATCTGAAGACATTTGTGATGAACTGGTTGATGAATTAATTGACGACTTAGTTACTGAAATGAGTAACGGTGTCTGGGGGAATAATCTGTAATTCTTCTCTGACAAATGCCCTCTGGGGCGCAGGGTCATACAGGTAATATATTGTTGCGTCTGCGCCGGGAATTATTTTTTTTATATTATGAACGGATGTTGACCATATGGGGTCTGTTGACCTGCGCCTGATGTCATTCTCAGCTTCCCCTGGTTGATATAAATATCTCACCTGTTTGGTAAATAAACTTGTGTCTGGAGGTGGGGTTGGCCCTTTTTTTGGTTCTGTAATTGTTTTCAATTTAATAGCATCAGCAGGCTTAGGGTGTCCTTCATTATTCATTGCTTTTATCACATGTGGTAATCTCTTAACCCACTCCGTGTTCCGGGTGTCATGCATGAGTTCCTTTGAATACTGGTAACTGAAAAGTCTTTCTGACAACTGTTTGTTAAAGTTCTCTACAATTGCCTGTGATCTGTGTACACCTGGAATACCGCGTCTGACCAATACGCCATGCTTCGCAAATAACTGATTAACAGCACCTTTAAATTCTGATCCGTCATCAACCTGCACTAGTCTGGGGTATCTTAAAGGACCTTTTTTTTATAGATACTTGATAAAGCAGTAGCAACTGTGGTAGCAGTTTTGTCAGATATGGGTTCAGCGTCTTTGTCCCTTGAAGCAATGTCTACAACAGTCAGTGCATACTTGTATCGTTTCTTTCTTATTGTGTCATGCGGTAAGAACAGGAGGTCCATTTGGTGCGTGTCATTTGGTGTTGTGCTCTCAAAATGAGGTCTTGTTATCTTTCTTGGAGCAGGGAGATATACCTGCCAAATTGCCTGTCTCTGTAACCATTGCTTGACTTGATTGAGTGATACATCTCCGCCCACAGCGGCATGTAATTTCTGAATAGCAGTTTGACTTTTCCAATACCCTGATGGTGAGTAATATATTTTTGATAGTTTATTTTCTACCCCGGGGTTCATTTCTTCTAGCAAAATAAAGACCAGTAAAAAATACAAATGTCATTCCCACTAGAACAAAGATTATCTCTCCGTTTCTTTGTTCTGGACTTGGTTGATAGTAATCACTTAGTTTCGGTTTTGGGATAGTCATGTCTTCACCCGTGACAAGATAGTATTCCCTGATTGCGTCGTCTGTATTTGAAAACGTATGCTGTGCGTGGTTTTCTAATCTAAGTCGGTCATTGATAAAATCAAGTTTTTCAATTCTTTGTTTTTCATACGCCTGTTCTGCCTGTGCTAATTTTTCAGATGCTTCATTATGACGTTTCATTTCTTCAGCACTCTCTTCTCTACCCATTTTCGAAAAGAGATAAT
The DNA here is from genome assembly GCA_036245525.1 of Semisulcospira habei. Taxonomy (NCBI): domain Eukaryota; kingdom Metazoa; phylum Mollusca; class Gastropoda; family Semisulcospiridae; genus Semisulcospira; species Semisulcospira habei. The sequence continues at coordinate 14,818 of BTPG01000131.1, read as the reverse complement.
TAGAGCCGCTAAATGCTAATGCATTGACCATCGCACCTCCCACCATAATAGCTATCGTTGCCATATTATTTTTATTTACATAGATATATTTTCGGGAATAATTCCTTGTTTAACAAGAAGGTCTTTCGTGGCGATTGACGCTGTTACAACTACAATTAGCTTAGCGCTGTCTTCGAAATCAAGTCTGCTGAGGTCTGCTGATTTCATTTTGAGTAGACTTTTTCCCAGCATAGAAAACGCTACTGCTAATGCACTGATTACGGCAGAATGATACACAAGGTTCAATATGTTTTTTGAGTCATTCATTTTCTAATACAAGAAAAATTAAAATAATATTTTTATTAGTGCATGATAAATGGGTCGACAACTTTGGGTATTGTTGGTAATGTGGAGACTTCTGTTTTTAATGATGGAGTGTTTAATTTTTTGGACACTGTTCGAGTCTGTGGCTTGTATTTTTTGTATAATTGGTAAGCTACAAAACCAGATCCGACAACAAATGCGGCAACTACATATCTTGCTGTTTCAGAATTAGACTGGGTTGAAGGTCTTTCACTTTGATGTGGGTGTGATGGGGGTGTTGAAAGTCCTGTCAGTTCTGACGGTTTTGACAGTCCTAACGGCCCTAACGGTGTTGACGGCGGGTCACTTACATGAGCCTTTTCTGTTAGCGCCTGTAGCTGTAATTTTTTTTGCTTGTTCCATTCAGCTAAACGTTTACCAGACTGAACCCTTCCTTCATTTTTAATTTTTGTCACTGTGTGAATCGGGGTCTTGACAGGGTCCGGGGCAGGGTTCATCTGTGGGGTCGTTTGGGGGGTCGTCTGTTGGTCGTCCATTTTTATCAACAAAAAAATTTAATTTCGTAAAATCAACATGGCTGCTAGTTACAATTAATGTTACCAGAGGAGCGAGCAAATTACCAAACTTGTAGAATAAAAGGCAAGCTAATTTACCAATTGCACTTGTTACAATGGGGTTACTCTCGAGGTCATTTGTGAGATTTTCAATGTCTACAGGAGGAGCATAACTCACAGCTTTTGAATATAAGCAGACAATTGATTTGCTCAAATCACGGGTCATTAGTGAAGCCATGTGTTGTTCATATTTAGAATGAAGTTTAAATAAATCATCAGCCGTGAGGGATAGTATATCTTCGGTTAAATATTGCTTTCCGAGATAAGTTTTCGAATGACCAGAAATCACTACAGATAAAAGTCTTTCCCGCTTTGAATCTAAGTCTATGTTTTCTACAGCGCTGATATCATTCAATAGAAGGAGTTCATCAGAATTCATTTATAATGCAATTTAAAAAATAAAATAAAAACACATTTGTTTCTTTGTCAGTAAACCAGACATGAGTACATTAAGCCCTCACATGTAGAACCGTTTTGAAAATGATTGCTCTATTTTGAAAAGTAACATGTACCCTGTTGACTTTTGACATTATCTAGCGATTTAAAAGGCTATAGCAATGAAAAGGCCTTTTGACGGCTGAAAGCGTTTCAAAAGCTTGCCCCCATGGAATGCCACCGCTATTTCAATAGCGTGGCGTGAGGCAACACAAAAGGCGATCAACCGTGACACCACTTTGGCAGCTTGAATAGCGCGGCGCGTGGCAACGATTAGACACCACAAAGGTAAACAGGTGAGCTGGCTTACAAATGACAAGTGCCACAGATTAAGACCCTTGTAACTTAATCATTGAAAAGAGGCCGATTTAAAACGTGTAAGTTTCACATGAGTGGAGTCTTGACACAGTCACTAGTTTATGTCTGTGTTGACAGAGTGGGTCTCACTCTCTCTGTGTGCGGTAGCTAATGAGGGCTTTATTCCCATTCAATCTTAAAACCAATTTACATTTGTGTGGGGTCATGATTTTTTCGATGTGCATTTTCTTAAGGTCAAAAAAAAAAATGTGTGAATATCGACTCAGGTGTGGTACATATCGATCTAGCAGTTCAAGATTTAAAAAGGTTTTGAAAAATGTTGGCAAACGTATTGCGACATTGTAAATTCACTGTAACTGTTGTGCATATTTTATTTCTGACGCCTACAGTGCAGGCGACGGGCTGTGTTTACGTACATAGTAACATTGCGACAGTAGACATATGAGCTAATTAAGAGAGATATAAATACTGAGCGGATTGAAGTATTATTAACATAATGACTGAGTTAACCCCTTAAGTATTATTTTTGATTTTCATAAAATTGTGGTTGTTTAAATAATAATGATTTAGGGGTAACTTCCAATGGTATTTACTCTGTGCGAGGGACATAGATATGAATGGTCAAAAAAGATATAAATAAGGGGGTTTCCCCTTCTGGTGCAGTATAGAATACATTTTTGATCTCAGTCCAACTATTGGCACACCATTCAGTTCATCCTTAAACTTACCAGGCACTTTCTTGTTTTGTGTGCTGAACAGTGGATGGTCTTTAGGGTAGTCAGACGTGTCATACATGTGTAGTTCTGTTTTCATGTCTTCATAAAAGTCTTCAGTACACACATCAATGATCATAGAGTCAGTGTCAGTGTATAACAGACGGCAGTCAGGATACTTTAATTTGAAGTAATCATAATAAAATTCAAGCATCACCAGTTTTGACAACTCCAGAATTGCCATACCAATGAATACTGGCTTGTCCAGTTTAACAATCTTTTTTTTGAGTGACACTGCATACAATGATGAATGAAACTCTTTATACCCTGTGTACTGTGGCTTGCCTGTAAGTTTAATTGCACCCAATTCAGTTGTGACAAGTCTCACATCTTTTCTGTGATGAGGATTTTCCATTGTCTTGCCAAAACAGGCATTGTTCATAAGCTTAAAGAAGTCTTTGTCAAATGCAGTGTTGCCATCCCTGGCATGAAGGGTTGTGTTCTTCATTATGTAATCTTTCATGAAAGCACTCTGATCAAATTGAATTCCTCTGTGAACTTTCTTTAGTACTAACCCGTGTCTGATGTAAAACTGTAACAAGCGGTAGTGACAAACGTAATTAAATTTGTCACCCAGATTTGGCACGAGTTTGGTGTCTTCTTTTTTCCCTGTCATACTCATTTTCTCAACAGCCAACGGATAATCATTATGGTAATCATGTAGATGGTGTGGGTACTCTAGGTCGACTATAAAGATCCAACCCTTCGCGTCGTTTCGGTCATGATTCATAATATTGTTTGTTATGTCTGTTATGTCATACTGTGACAAATCATACAGACAAAAGTTTTTCAAGGGCAATAACTCACACATTGCGAACCCATACAAATTGTTAGCGTCAAGGTACGTAATGAATGACCTTGACCTTGAGGGGTCAAAACCCCGGTCAAGGTCCGGACCGTCCAAATATGTATTATTGGCTCTGGCGTAATTGTTCGATGCAATACTAATGCCTCCCCTCAATCCACGTTCTACCATTTCACCCATCGTATGATCAGACAAGAGGTCTATAAATATCTTACTGGATTTCAAAAATGCATCCCATGTCATGCCAGGACTAGTGATGTAACAAGCTGGGTCAAGACTGTAGTGTAACAAACCCTTCTCACGGTAACTTTCAAATACGTCTGCTAGCAAACAAACGTCAGCCTTTAAGTACTGATCGTGGTAATCACCAATTGTCTGACAGCCTAATTTATCCCATGCATCAAGTGCGTGTTGATATTCAGAGTCAGAAATACCTTTTCCAGTTAGTGTGGAATAAAATTTCTCTTTTGGTGGCAGTCTTGTTTCCTCAAACACAACCCAGTGATCAATGTACTCATACGGATACACACCTTTCTTAATCAAGTCTGGCTCAAAATATTTACTTGTTATTGGATACTCAGTCAGTCCTTCTGCCAGACTAGCCAATCCTAAAGACAAATGTTGCATGGAGTCATAAAATGCTAATTTGTCTAACCTAAAAGTCAAGTATTTCTCAGTTGTCTGGGCAATACAACTTATGTTTTTGTACGACTCATCCACAGCCTGCATGATAATGTGTGAATCATATCCCTTCAGATTGTGAAAAAAGATTGGTAACTTCCAGAAAATCCTGCCTATGATTGTGTTTTTAACCCGTCGTTTGCAGAGATTTACGATGCCCATCCGGGAGCTGTCCGTCCACTTTCCTTCCGTGTCCGACCTCATCTGCAGGCGGCCGGAGTGGACCTGGACAAAGTTTCGGAATCTCTGCAACACGTCACTCCACCCTGGCTACTACCAGTTCCTGACATCTTGCTGGACTTGACTGCCCACAAGAAGGATTGTACTCCACCAGCCATATACCAACAGAGCCTCAATGAACTCCTTTCAATTTTTCCTGGCTATTGTCGTCTTTATACGGATGGGTCCAAGTCTGAGGATGGAAGAGTGGCTGCGGCTGCAGTGTCCTCTCGCCATCCTAGATGCCCATTTAAGCTCCGTCTCCCTGACCATTCCTCTGTATTTAGTGCAGAACTGCAGGCCATTCTGCTAGCACTCAAGCATGCCTATCAGTCTCGGGAAAGGAACTTCCTGATTCTGTCTGACTCTCTTTCTGCCCTGCAGGCCCTTCAGGGCGCGGGAACAGACCATCCACTGCTGGTGCAGATTAGAGAGCTCTACGCGGACTTGATGAAGGAATATTATGACATCATTTTTATTTGGGTCCCAGGCCATGTGGGCATCGAAGGCAACAGAATCGCAGATTCTGCTGCCAACAGTGCCCGCAGTGACCCTGTCCCTGACACACAGACTGTCTATAGTGATTTTAAACCTGTTATTAGTGCGTACATAGCCCGCGAGTGGCAGTCCGAGTGGGACAAAGAGGAAGGGAACAAGCTTCATGAAGCTCTTCCTAAGTTGTCTGACAGTCTACCTTTACGCTGCGGCAGCCGCCGTGAGGAGACTGTCCTTGCTCGGCTCCACATCGGGCACACATATGTTACGCACTCTTACTTACTTAAACAGGATGAACGTCCATGGTGTTTTGCCTGTGATGAGCAGTTTTCTGTTCGACACTTTTTGCTGTATTGTGCTGACCTAATTGACACCAGATATAAACACTTCACAGCAGACTCCTTGAAGGTTTTGTTCCGGGATGTTCCCCCGGACAAAATCTTCAATTTTTTGAGAGAATGCAATATTTTTAACAAGATCTGAGCATTCATAGACTATGTGAATTTTTTATTTGCCCTTTTTGAGAGTCTGTAGACGTTTCTTTTCCAGACATGTGCGACATTTTAGCCTGAGATTTTTAATCTATATTTACATCTTGTCTTAAGACCTTGCTTTTAGTCTGGCTGACCAGATTTTTACCCATCCCGCCGTGAGATGGCCTTAGTCGCCTGCTCGGCGTTAAACCCAAATAACTAACTAACTTTCTTGCAGTAGCATCGTCTGTTATTGGAGGGTTTAGGTAATGATCAAAAGGGTTGGGTACTTTGACTTGAAATAAATCTTGTTCACTTACAGCTATGTCGAGTTGATTTAGTTGAATTATTTTCTGTTCATAAGTAGGGGCGACATTATATTTAGCATCTACATTAAATTGAAATGCGTTTGTAGTGGTAATGGTTGGTGATTTAAATTCCATCCTTTTTTTATGTGATAATAAAAATGTTTATTACCTTAACAAATCTTGACACAAGCAAACCAGTGTGGCTAACTAATGGAATCGATAATCGTGATGGTAACAAGGCTGTAGCTATCCATGAAATGTTCTACACAGTAAAGTGGTTTAATGTAACGGATGATGAAAATTATTCTGTAAGTGGAACTCTCGATGGTTTAGAAAAGGGTGATACTTTACGAGCCGGATATTATGACTTTTGTACTTTAGCTGAATGGCTTCAAAATGAATTTAAAATTAAAGCAACTTTAAACCCAGCTAATTTACTTGTTACAATTGATTTTCCGAAAAGTGGTCAGTTTTCTTTATCAAATAGTCTTTTATTATTACTTGGATTTTTTAAAACAATAACACATCTAGATGAAGATTGGTCACAATCAGTTGGTAGTCTACTATCACCAAAAAAACCAAGAATAACTGGCAGATATCCTGTTCATTTGTCAGTACACACAGTGCTAAATGTTCATTTGAAAGAACTGAACACTACTGAAAATGTACACAATGGAAAGCCTTCAACTTTGTTAAGATGCTTGCCGACTGGAACTGCCCCATATTGTGAAAGTGTGGTTGCTAGATTTCCTAATTCTCAGTTTAAAAAATTAGGTTCTAGTTTCTTTGAATCATTGTGCTTATCTGTAACTAATCAGAATGGTAAACCAGTTGTAATGCATGATTTTTATGTTGTTTTGGAAGTTAAATAAATTTTATTTTTGTTTATAAAAATGAGTGGTCTTGGTCCAAAGCCGAGAATCATACCAGTTGCATGTCCAGTAACAGAGTTGAAAGATTTGGCTGACGTACAGGATTTTGAGAAGGAAGGGGAAATTGGAGAAATATATGGTTTTGAACTTGATTCAAATGGCATGTACAAGAGGAAAGTAATTGTTGACATGAAAGATGGTGAAAAACAGATTCCTAAACTTGGTCAGCTTCGTGATGTTACTGTACCTACTCCACCTGTAAATAATGCGCCTTACAACTTAATACATGTGGGTAGTAAGTGGGTTGTTTCACCTGTACCGGCACCACCACCCACAATTGACTGGGACATAAAGATTGAATTTATTAGTCCTTATGTATACACTGATGATGAAGGCGCCTTAGTGTTTAGGAAGGTTGTTAATTCTGGGCCGCTTATTGTAAGCCTTGTTCCAAGTTTTGCCCTAGACAACAATAGCAGAGAAAAACTGAAAGTTGAAAATTATGAGAGACGGAGATATCTTCTTACAACTAGAAAGGGTAGATCAGATACTTCTGTTGTGTTTATGCCAGCAAGCTTAGTCGTGGCTAGAGAAGCGACAATAGTATTTGAAATTATCATGAAATCTGTTGCTACTGCTAACGAGGCTCAAATTGCACAAGGAATTAAACTTACATGGAATGAAACAGTAACAGAATCATCAAAGGTCTTTATTGCTATTACAAAAAATAATGATGTTATTAATGTTTCCAGCAGTATTCCAGCTGTCAAGGTGGTGGTCGACAAAACAACTTTTGTTCGTCTAACTTACATAAACCTTGAACACATTGATCTTGTTGCATTTTATTATGCCAGCAAATTGTATACTTTTGAAGAGTTGCAAAATGTAATTGCTGATTAAAAAAATATTTGTCATAAAAAATGGTGAACTTGTATCCACAAATACCACCTGAGCAGCTTGAGCCTATTGAGCGTGATAAAACATTAAATGCAGATTCATTCCGTTTAATGAATATTACAGAAGCGTTGAAGTATTTGGAAGAAGAACAAGCAAAATACTCGAGGTGTAAACGCCGTTACAATACGGTTTTCAATTCTGTACACAACACATCAATGGCTATGGGGGTGGTTTCGGCCGGATTATCTGTAGGAGGTATAACTCTTTTTGCAACGGGGGTGGGAAGTGTCGTAGGAATTGCTGTTGAAGCTGTTGGCCTTGCCACAAGCCTGGCATGCTTTGGTATGGAAGCCCTTAACAAAAAATTTTATACTAAGTTGCAGAAGCATGAAGCATTAAGTACGCTCGCAGCAGCTAAGCTGACGAGTATGAAACTTATTATTAGTAAATCTTTGGAAAATAATGAAATTGATGATAACGAATTTAAGAGAGTCCAGGATGATTTGGCCAACTATAAACAACAAAAGTCTGAAATACAGAATAAGATGCGTAGTCAGGCTGTAAATGTTGAAGAGCTAAAGAAATCTTTTTTAGAACAAGGAAAAAAGATAGGCGTAGAAGAAACTATGAAAAAAGTTTGAGAACTTACAAGCAAGTAACAATAGGTTTTGGTTATCCATTATTTTTATCATACTCTTTGCAAAGAGATGTCATGCCTGCTCATTTGACGCCATCAGCTCCACCACCAGATTATTACTAAAAAAAAGTTTTCTTATTGTCCTTGTAACTTGAGAAATCTGTCCGAGTGTCTTATGACTTGGGTTAAGAACTTATGATAACTAACGTCAAAGTTACTTGTAAGTTGTAGGCCCCCACCCGGGTCTGCCCTGGGGGACTTGGGTGGGGTTAGGTATTTTTTAGTTCCCAGGGTCACCCTGGTCAGCCCCACAGGGTGGGTTTTTCTCTCTATTCTGGGGCATGTGTTTCTGTCTACCCTTTGTCCATTCACCTGTATTTGCCTTTTTAAAACTCTCCCTACTGTCTGCACTGCCTGTAGCTCTTGATATTGGATGTGTGTTGCTAAATGGTCTTAGCTTTATTTAGGCCCCATGTTGTAGGTTTATTTAACATATTTGACCGGCTGGCGACATACATTCAATGTTCTGTTTATATTTTTTTTTCACAAGCAGTGCAGGCACGTCCTGAGAAAGCCTTGTTGCTGTCGGGACGTTAAGCAATGTACAATCAATCAATCAATCAATGTAAGTTGTAGGTAACTTTGAAATTAGTTATCAAGTAAGATCATAAGTTATTCACAGGCAAAGTTTTTTTTTTTTTTAATTTATTTTTCATTATAAAAATGAATCAAGACGAATTACTTCTTCTAAACGATATCTGTGCTGTAGAGAACAAAGACGTAGACTCCAAAAAACAGCGGCTTTTGTCTGTAATTGTCTCAGGCAAATCAAAGACTTATCTAGGAAGACAATACATGATAGAGGATATTGAATCTCTAACCTCTGACGAGCTAATCAAGCTTCATTCTAAATATGAAAACCACATTGCCTCACTAATGACACGTGATTTAAGCAGGTCTATAATATTCCTATATACAAAAGCTGTAAGTCATTTCCTACCTGTAGACACTGATAGTCTATCACACGACCTTGAAAGCAATCCTATTGTTTCAAGTTCAATTGGCAAATTAGCATGTGTCATGTTTTACAAGTTTGGAAATTACCTTGCACCTGTGGTAACATTACTAGTTACTGGTAGCCATATTGATTTTTCAAAAATAAATTTTACTGCAGAAGAAAATGGATGAAACCCAGGCGACTCCACAACTGAACCCTGTTTTGACACAGGTTCAAACTGTGACGAAGACTAAAAGTCCAGGCAGGGTTGAGGCTGGAAAAAGATTAGCTGAATATAATAGGCAAAAAAAATTACAGCTTAAGGCACAAACAGAAAAGACTCATGTAACTGATCCACCGTCAGGATCGTCAGGACCTGTGTCAGTACCGTCACACCTTCATGAAAGTGAGAGACAAACAACTAAGTCTGACCCTGACCCCGAACCTCAAACAACAAAATATGTAGTTGCCGGATTTGTTGTCGGATTTGGTTACGTAGGTTATCAATTATACAAAAAATACAAACCACAGACTCGTACAGTGACCAAAAAATCAGACACTCCAAAAACAAAACCAGAAGTCGCCACATTACCAGTAACACCCAAAGCCGTTGACCCATTTTTTATGCAGTAAATAAAAATATTATTTTAATTTTTCTTGCCTAAGAAATGAACGACTCAAAAAATTTAATGAACCTTGTGTATCACTCTGCCGTAATCAGCGGATTAGCAGTAGCTTATTCTATGCTGGGAAAAAGTCTACTCAAAATGAAATCAGCAGACCTCAGTAGACTCGATTTCGAAGACAGCACTAAGCTAATTGTAGTTGTTACAGCGTCAATTGCGACAAAAGACTTTCTTGTCAAGCAGGGAATTATTCCCGAAAATGTTTCTATGTAAATAAAAATAATATGGCGACAATAGCTATTATGATAGGAGGTGCTATGGTTAATGCTCTGGCATTCAGTGGCTCTAATTATCTCTTTTCAAAAATGGGTAGAGAAGAATCTGCAGAAGAATTAAAACGTCATAATGAAGCATCTGAAAAACTTGCTCAAGCCCAGCAAGATTATGAAAAGAATAGAATTGAGAAACTTGATTTCATCAATGAAAAACTCAGGCTTGAAGGTCACGCACAGCATACGTTTTCAAATACAGACGAAGCAATCAGGGAATATTTTCTTGTCACAGGTGAAGACATGTCTATCCCAAAACCAAAACTAAGTGACTATTACAAACCAAGCACACAACAAAGAAACGGGGAGATAATCTTTGTTCTAGTGGGAATGACATTTGTTTATTTTACAGGAGTTTTCATTGCTAGAAAAAATGGCAGCCGAAAATAAACTATCAAAAATATATTACTCTCCATCAGGCTATTGGAAAGGAGCAACAGCTATTCAGAAATTACATGCCGCTGTGGGCGGAGATATAACACTCAATCAAGTCAAGCAATGGTTACAGAGACAGGCAATTTGGCAGATATATTTACCTGCTCCAAGAAAAATAACAAGACCTCATTTTGAAAACACTACCCCAAATGACACACACCAAATGGACCTCCTGTTCTTACCACATGACACAATAAGAAAGAAACGATACAAGTATGCACTGACTGTTGTAGACATTGCTTCAAGGTATAAAGACGCTGAACCCATATCTGACAAAACTGCCAGTACAGTTGCTACAGCATTAACAAAAATATATGGTCGAGGCCCTTTAAGATACCCCAGACTAGTGCAGGTTGATGATGGATCAGAATTCAAAGGTGCAGTTAATCAGTTATTTGCTAAGCATGGTGTACTGGTCAGAAGAGGCATTCCAGGTGTGCACAGATCACAGGCAATTGTAGAAAACTTTAACAAACAGTTGTCAGAGAGACTTTTCAGTTACCAGTATTCTAAGGAACTCATGCATGACACACGTAACACTGAGTGGGTTAAAAGATTACCTTCTGTGATAAAAGCAATGAATAATGATGGTCACCCTAAACCTGTTGATTCTATTAAATTAAAAACAATACCGTCAGAAATAAAAGCAATAACACCTCCAGACACTAGCTTGTTTACAAAACAGGTGAGATATTTGTATCAACCTGGTAAGGCTGAAAATGACGTTAGACGTAGGGCAACTGATCCAATTTGGTCTACATCTGTTCATAATATAAAAAAAATAGTTCCTTCAGCTAATGCAACAATATATTATCTGTATGAGCCTGCACCAAAGAGGGCATTTGTTAGAGAAGAATTACAGATTATTCCCCCAGAGATAGTAACTATGGGCGGAAATGGACAATTTATATCTATCCCGAATTTCCAGGATTTTTCGACCGCTTACTCCCATGCCCTAACGCCGCCCGTTTTTCTATGTTTCTCCTTATTTTTTTCAGTAAAATAAAGGTTTCCAAATTCAATGTCATTAAAATTAATATTTTTTATTATAAAATGAATCAAGACGAATTACTTCTTCTAAACGATATTAATGCTGTAGAAAACAAAGACTTAGACTCGAAAAAACAGCGTCTTTTGTCTGTAATTGTCTCAGGCAAGTCAAAAGGTCACAGGTCAAGGGTTAAGACCAAGGTCATGGTCACCAAGGTCAATGTCACCAAGGTCAAGGTCACCAATCACAAGGTCACCAATCACAAGGTCAAGGTCACAAGGCCAAGGTCATGAACCAAGGTCAAGGTCACCGGGTCAGTGTAAAGGGTCAAGGTCACCAAGGTCATGGGTCAAGGTCATGGGTCAAGGTCATCAATGTCATCAAGGTCATGGGCCAAGGTCACCAAGGCCATGAGTCAAGGTCACCAAGGTCATGGATCAAGGTCACGGGTCAAGTTCACAGGTCAAGGTCACCAAGGTCACCAAGGTCACCGGGTCAAGGTCATGGGCCAAGGTCATGAGTCAAGGTCATGGGCCAAGGGGTCAAGGTCATGGGTCATGGTCATGGGCCAAGGTCATGGGTCAAGGTCATCAAGGTCATGGGTCAGGGTCACCGGGTCAAGGTCACCAGGCCAAGGGTCAAGGTCAGCACGGTCATGGGTCAAGGTCACGGGTCAAGGTCACCAAGGCCATGGGTCAAGGTCACCAAGGTCATGGGTCAGGTCACTGGGTCAAGGTCATGGGTCAAGGTCACCAAGGTCGCCGGGTCAAGATCATGGGTCAAGGGTCAAGGTCAAAGGTCACGAGGTCAATGACACTGGAACCAAAAAATGGTAAAAGTCCGCTCCTGGTCTTTTTCCAGTTGCTCTCACAGAGTCAGCTATAACCCAGGTTCAAGTGCACAATTCGCCTTCCCTGTGAGAGCTTTTGGTGTGGCCTAGCTTTTGGTTTGTTCCGCCCACCCCAGATGGGAATCTACCGACTCCTCAACTCGGCTGCCCGAAACGAAAGTGTGGAGATGTCCCAGAGGTGCTTGGAACAGACAAAGAGAGTTACAACCTTAGGTTAATGTGCACAACTCACTCTCTTTGTTTGTTTGCCAGGCCACTGGACCAGGACAACGGACCCACAATGAATAGAAACATTTTCATTTATATAACCCTACATTCTCCTAAAAAAAAATTAAGTTGGTGAAGCAAAAAAGTAATACCAAAAAAATTATATTTGTATTAAAAGACAACAATAATCACACATTTTTAAACAAAAATCAAATAATAACATCTTTATACTATTATCTATCATAATTATTGACACATCTTGCCTTTTATTTTTTATGAAAAAATATATATATTTTAGTCAAAAATTAAAACATAATTTAATAAAGCAAGGGAAGTAACTTTTTGTCTTACCAAAATTTTCTCAAAATTACTTCCCTTGTATAAACTTATATTCAACAAAGGGAAGTAATCTAAAATTTTGTTACTGAACAGGTGGTGATTCCTTCCCTTTTACTGAACAAAGGGAAATAATCTGTTATTATTTCTTATACTGATACTGAACAGAGCAAATTCTCTCCCATGTTGTTACTGAGTCTAGATTATTTTCTGGTGTTCAAGTCATGGGTAAAATTAACAAGTTACTGTCTATGTTACTGTCTAGATGTTTCTAAGTAAATTACAAGTACTTAATCAGGTAATTTATAAACCAGCAAGTAACTTTGTAAGTACCTTTGAAGTTAGTTGGTGTAAGTAATTATAAGTGACTTAAAACAAGTTCTTATAAGTGTCTTAACATAAGATCTTGTAAGTTCTTGATGCAAGTCAACAAGATACTCGGACAGATTTCCCAAGTTACAAGGACAACAAGAAAACTTTTTTTTAGTAATAGTCAGGTGGTGGTGGTGCTGATGGGGTTAAATAGTTAGGCGCAAGCGACATGTCATCTTTTTGCGAAGTGTAATGAAAAAATAAATGATTAGTACCAAATCTGATTTTTATTTGTTTAAAAGATTGTGTAGTTTTTCTGTGGTTTCCTGAACACCGATCCTTTTCCCCATCTCTAAAAAACTAGCCTTCAGTTCTTCAACATTCACGGGAGATTGACTACGCATTTTATTCTAAACAATCCAGACCAAAAAGGTGACTGCCAAGCGTGTGAAATGCAAAGAAGTACCCAACGGAGAAAGAAACACGCTTAGAAAAAACGGTACAACACAATTTATTAATATTTCGGGTAAATACCCTTTGTCAAAATAGACAAACAAACAGCATTTTATTCTGTATTTCAGATTTTTGTTTCTTGTAATTATTTAAATCATCCTGGACTCACTTAAATTCTTCGTCATCAATACAATTATCATTTAATGCCTTACTGATAATAAGTTTCATACTGCTCAGCTTTGCACCAGCAAGCGTACTCAATGCTTCATGTTTCTGTAATTTTGTGTGAAACCTCTTGTTCAAGGCCTCCAAACCAAAACAAGCCAGGCATGTAGCAACGCTAACAGCCTCAACTGCTATTCCAGCCAAACTCCCAATTCCTGTGGCGAACAGAACAATACCCCCTACAGAACATGAAGCTGAAACTGCACCAATAGCCATAGAAGTGTTTTGAACAGAATTAAATACTGACTTATACCTCCTTTTGCACCGTGAGTACTTAGCCTCCTCACTCTCCAAATATTTCAAAGCTTCTGTAATATTATTTAATCTGAATGCATCTGCCTGTAATGTTTTATCTGAAGCAATTGGCATATGTGGATCAGGCGCAAGCGTTGTTTTAGTCATCACATTTGTTTCAGTCGGATCAAGCGTTGGTAGTTGCGGATAGAAGTTTACCATTTTTTTTTATTCACAAATATATTTTTTTTTTTTTTTTTTTTGTATTTAATCAGCAATTACATTTTGCAACTCTTCAAAAGTATACAATTTGCTGGCATAATAAAATGCAACAAGATCAATGTGTTCAAGGTTTATGTAAGTTAGACGAACAAAAGTTGTTTTGTCAACCACCACCTTGACAGCTGGAACACTGCTCGAAACATTAATAACATCATTATTTTTTGTAATGGCAATAAAGACCTTTGATGATTCTGTTACTGTTCCATCCCATGTAAGTTTAATTCCCTGTGCAATTTGAGCCTCTTTAGCAGTAGTTACTGATTTCATGATAATTTCAAATACTATTGTCACTTCTCTAGCCACGACTAAGCTTGCTGGCATAAACACAACAGAAGTATCTGATCTACCCTTTCTAGTTGTAAGAAGATATCTCCGTCTCTCATAATTTTCAACTTTCAGTTTTTCTCTGCTATTGTTGTCTGGGGCAAAACTTGGAACAAGGCTTACAATAAGCGGCCCAGAATTAACAACCTTCCTAAACACTAAGGCGCCTTCGTCATCAGTGTATACATAAGGACTAATAAATTCAATCTTTATGTCCCAGTCAATTGTGGGTGGTGGTGCCGGTACAGGTGAAACAACCCACTTACTACCCACATGTATTAAGTTGTAAGGCGCATTATTTACAGGTGGAGTAGGTACAGTAACATCACGCAGCTGACCAAGTTTAGGAATCTGTTTTTCACCGTCTTTCATGTCAACAATTACTTT
>BTPG01000130.1:0-47541 GCA_036245525.1 Semisulcospira habei | reverse complement strand
GCGAGTAGAAGATTACGTCGTGAGCACGAAGCGAGCTGAGATAGCCTCCCTTGAAGAGCAGAAAACGGCACTGGCAGCCCACGCTGGTACAGTGGAGCGACTGGTGGTGCCCGCCCCTGATGGGGCCCTGTTAGTGCTGCTGGGGCAACTGAAAGCGCGCTTGGACTGCCTGGAAAAAAAAGAATGAGGTGCCTACGGTCAGTACAGTGGTCACTCTGGTGTCGGTCAGCTGGGATTCCGGGATGATGACACGTCTGGAACAAGCCATCGCCACCTTGGGACACGTCACACACAAGGTACTCACGGTGACTCACGCGGTGAAATGATACCGGCTGTTTTACTGGAAACCTTATAACTGCACGACTGTCTTTGGCAAAAGACGGATTCAATTCCTGCTGCACTTTGCTAGCGTCTGTGTGTCGGATTACATTCATGATATATCTTGCTACTGTTAGGTTTTGTGTGCTAGAGAGCTTTCAAACCAGTATTTTGTTTTGTTGTGTGGACAAACAAACCCAAGCTGTAGCAACACAGGAGTGCCTGGTGTGTGGTATGTACACAGCGATCTGTTTCCTGCAAACATTCTTTAATTGTTAAATTATTAGTGTGTCCACGCATTTTGATTATCGTTCTTGGCGTTCAGTCCCCCCGAGTGGAGTAGCATATTCCACTAGAACCGTATCGGGACGCTTTCTCAGGACGTGCCTGCGCTGCTTGTAAAAAGAAAAAGAATCTGTCGCCAGCCGGTCCACTCTGGAAAAACAAGCCTCAGACATGCTAGGGACATTCATGCTAATGTATCGTACCCTAGTATACAATAAGAGTGGACAATCAGTACATTACAACATAGGTACAGGGAAATGATGCATAAAAATGCATTAACTGCAAACGCATAAATTATCATCTCTTAGGTTCAGAAGACCATTTATACCCCCTTCACATACACGTATTTTTCTTACGAGTCCTTACGGATCGCCTACTCGTAGTCAATCGCACGCATCCGTAAATAACTCGCTGTTATCCGTCAATAACTCGTCACAACACGCAGACACTCGTAAGGATCCGTGAAAGGAGAGGCAAATTTTTTGACATGTCAAAAATCTTCGTACGATTGTCCACGGATTGATTTGTTCCGTAAATAACTCGTAACAATCCGTAAGTATCGTAAACCGCTCGCAACAACACGTAAACCGCTCGCAAGAATCCGTAAATGACTCGTAACAATTTTTGTTCACGATTTGTTACGGTTACTTTACGATATGTTTACGTATTCTTTACGGATTATTACGAGTGCTTACGTGTTGTTAACGATGTCATTCTGATCGTGTTACGATGGCTGTACGGATCGTTACGAGTTATTACGAGCACCTTACGTGTAGTTACGAGTACTTTACGAATAGATACGTATACTTTACGTATTCTTACGTATTGTTTACGATTTGGGAAAAGGTATAACAGCTGCAAAATCGAACACTTCATTCATAGAAGGCACATCTCTGCATATCGACTCTACAAGCATGGCTCCAAAGAAGAAGGCAGTCAACAAGATGTCTCCTGATCGTCGAAAATCTCCGCGGAAAAAGAGGACACGCTCGACTTCCCCTGAACCACTACCGCAGCTAGACCCAGTTGATGTAGAAGACTAAAACTGAAGTTGATATAGGAGCCAGTGAACGTGACTCCTCGATCTCTAGAAGTGATGATTCGGACGATGGAGCAGCTACAGCTACTGCCACGACCACTGCTGAAGTAAGTCAAAATTATAGTAATAAATCAGGAATATAATAATAAATAATATAATATGTTTAATGTAAAATTTGTATCATGCATAATATGTATAATATTATATATAATTATAGTAATTGTACGAGTATTTGTTTTTATGTGTATTATGAAATGGCTATTTTTGGTTTATTTTCAGAAGCACAAGAACAGGAAACCTAAGACTAAGATGACCAGGTCCCTAACGAATGAAGAAGAGGATGAGGTTATTGTGTGGCTGAAGTCGACCCCCCCCCCCCCCCGCGCACTCCACCCCAGTCCGCAGTAGAACCCAGGCACCCACCACTACAACTTCAACTTCGAAGGATACTGCAGCAACCTTGACCGGTCCCGGCTTTTCAGACACTGAACTCCAACACTTCCTTCATCTCGGACTTTAACTTGAGTGACTATATGTCTGCTACGCCCAAGGCGCCGCCGACGCCGACTACTGACGCCCAGTGAACACTTAGTAAATGAAATATCTTGAACAGTGTAATATTGAAAGTAAATGTATTGTAACTTGTATAACTTGTAAACTGTTTTGAATATTATAAATAAAGAAATAAAGCAAAGTATAACTTTAAGTTTCTTGGCACTATCCTGTCATGTGACCTTAAGTGGGAGGAAAATGCTCGCCTCATCGTCCAAAAACCACAGCGCGCGCGCGCGCGCGCGCGCGTGTGTGTGTGTGTGTGTGTGTGTGTGTGTGTGTGAGTATGTACATCCCGTGAACCGGGGACACACACGGGTTATACACCCACGAACCGGGGACCTCCTGTAACCGGGGACGTCCCCGGTTCCAGACGATTTGAGTTATCATTTGCGACGTATATTATGACTCAAAACAATGTTACTGGTGAAATATGAACAAAATCTGACGAGGTCCCCGTTTCGTATGGTTACAACCCATGGTGTGTGTATCTGGACACACACTTTTATAGGATTATACACACGGGTCCCCGGTTCGTATGGTTACAACCCATGCTCAAATACAAAGATCTGATAAAAGATATTTTGCTTTCAACCTCTTTAGCACATAGATCTATGTTCATTTGTTACAAATATATTAGTACTGGGCTGTGAAGTTGAAAACAATGGGCTTTTAAGATGATGAAACTTTGTACACACACGTCCCCAGTTTTTAGGGATACAATCAGACGTCCCCGGTTTGTATGGATGTAGCCGATGATTAAAAACAGATAAACTGTTATGAACTTTGCTAAAATCATTTGATAACATGCATTTATGTTGGTATTTAAGCATGATAAATGTGTCTGGGAACTGATTACCATTCAAAAGATGCTGCTATTCACGTGTCCCCGGTTCGTATGAATACAACCAGCTCGTGTGTGTCCCCGGTTCGTATGAATACAACCAGCTCGTGTGTGTCCCCGGTTCGTATGAATACAACCAGCTCGTGTGTGTCCCCGGTTCGTATGAATACAACCAGCTCGTGTGTGTCCCCAGTTCGTATGGATGCAACCAGCTCGTGTGTGTCCCCGGTTCGTATGAATACAACCAGCTCGTGTGTGTCCCCAGTTCGTATGGATGCAACCAGCTCGTGTGTGTCCCCAGTTCGTATGAATACAACCAGCTCGTGTGTGTCCCCAGTTCGTATGAATGCAACCAGCTCGTGTGTGTCCCCGGTTCGTATGTATGCAACCAGCTCGTGTGTGTCAGCAGTTGGTATGGATCGAGCCAGCTCGTGTGTGTGTTCATATGAACGCAAGCAGCTAATGTGTGTTCTCTTGTTATGAACTAATTAATCTGTACATCAATGGAGAGAAGATTCCAAAAGTAACAAGAAATGGTCTTAAACAATACAGTGCTGTATCAACGCAAATGTAGACGGTTCTGAGTCACAACAAGCAAACAAATGGTAAATTTGAAACCTGTTAAATATACGGTCTGTTCCCATTTTAGCTATTTAAATGACTGCAGGATCACCCGATCAGACAGAAGATGTCAGGGTAAAAAAAAGGCTAGCGTAAAGCACTTCATCTTTGTTCATCAGATCAGAATCCTTCAACAGAGAAATCAAATCACCTAAATCACAAACCAAAGGAGATTCCCCAAGAACAAAGAGAAGAAAGAAATAAGAGAATCCTTCCCAGAATCACACAGCTGAACACCTAATCCTGCTGAAGCAGAAGAAGGATACCCAGTGTAATGCAGAACGCAAGTCCTACAAGAAAGATCACATCCAGACCTACTACCCACAAAATGTCTGGACCAACGTCTGCAACTGACTTCACAGACAGAAGATCTGGAATCTACATCCAATACCCAGGAGATAGAGAAGCAGAGATCTATGTTGCCACCAGCAAGTGCACCACCAACGACAGTTCACAATTACAAGCCCTAAAGACTGTTAGTTAGGTATTTGGGTTTAACGCCGAGCAGGCAACTAAGGCCATCTCACAGCGGGTTAAAGACTGGCGCTACCATAGTGAAGAACTTTCCAGAGACATCTGATGCGACTGCGTTTTTCACTGATGCCCTTCTCCATCCTGCGGACCAATAAACACGCGGATATAAATACTTGAATGTTTTGTCTTTGACTAACCTCTCATCTGCACACAGCACACAGTTGTGTTCCATATATATACTGCAGTGTGAGAGGTAATAAAACTGCAGACAGACTGGCAATGAAGAGATCCGCAATAACTCAAGTGGATAGAACACTGTCCTATGCACGCGGTGATATGGCCTTAGTCACCTGCTCGGCGTTAAATCCAAACAAATAACTAAACTGTCCTATGCAAAAGAAAAACTGTCAAAACAGCCCAGCAGAAAACAAAGTAGCTGTCCTTTCAAAGCGTTCTTCTTTCTTCTTTTGGGTTATTCTCTGCATTGTAAACGCTTGACAGTTACCTTGTTGGTCTGGATTAAAGTAGCCGCATGAACATTCCATCTACAGCAAAACAGTTACAAATGTACCATTTGTTGATCACACCTGAGCCTGTAGGGTCGTCTTCCGACTATTCACAGGGTATAACAAAGTGAACTGCCATCTCCACAAGAAGTTCGGAATCGGCCAGTCAGATCAGTGCCTGTGCAAATCTGGTAGCTTGACAACAGAACATATGCTTTAAGATATTCTTCCATAACAAAAATCGGACACGAATTCAATCCGAATCCAAAGCGGGTCCAAATCAGAAACGTTTGTGCCAGTCCTTATCTTTATCTGTTTCCATATGCCTGTTAGGGAAATAAATTCGCATCTAACTTCGATCAAAGATGACGTATTGGATTCGTGCTTACGAAACTGTAGCTTAAAGTTACGCTTCCACAAACACGAATCCGATACGAATTCGATCTGAATACGATGCGGGTCCGAAACAAAAAGGCTCGTGCAAGTCCTAATCATGTTTGTGTGTTTTTATATGCCCAATGTATCCGACTTTGAACGATAAAGAAGCATTTTTTAAGAAAAATTGCATCACCGTAATGGGTTTGCGTATTCGTATCGGATTGGTGCTTACGGAACCGTAGCTTAAGACCTGCTCCATGCTCGTAACCCTCAGACGAAGGTACTGGTTGGTGGCAGCATTCAAAGAGGAGACTGTGTTGTCTTCAATGCAGAGGAAAAAAAATAATAGCCTGTATCAACCACCTTTACAGCGATGGTTTAGAACCATAATACATAGTGCAGTAAATTTTGAACAAATATAGTAAGGAAGTCGAGTGGATGGTACTTAAAAACTTCTGAAATTTCTACACTGGAGTTACATTTTCAAGTCTTCCTTCATTTACTTGTATGATTTGCAGGGTTTGACACTTTCACTCTTTTAGCCATTTTGATCTGATTGGTACGTAAAACTTTCACAATGACCACCCTAATTATTTTGGAAATAATCTGCAACATTTTATTTTATCCCATGAATCTAGTTACGCTCAGACGTTTGGTTTGCGAGATCCACGCATGTAAAGTTATCCAACCAAAATCGACCGCCATATCTCCATCTGTTAACATTGTGCATTCCAGACAACTTGATTACCATGTCTTTAACTCCCAATGTGAAGCTTTTCCTGCTGAAGGTAGTGTTTTCTGTACACTGTTCAGGTTTTGCATCCATGACAGCGCCGCCATTAAGATCATCTTAGTCGCTTGCTCACTATAAAACTATAATAACTAACTAACTAACTAATTAGCTGAAGTTTCAGCTTTGTTGGCAGCATGATGTTGTGTTGGTACAACATATTAGCACTAAGTCGACATGGCTCATGACTGGCCTTGCTGATTCATACTGCAATCCCGTTGTGCAGGGAACTACCTTAAGCGATAACTCTGCCCAGTTGTTTGTATTTAAGTAATTTGCTTGGATACGTCACAAGTGCTTCACAAGCTACTGTGTGGTGTACTTAGTAAATACAAAATGACCCAACGTTGCGCCCAGAACGGGTCCGATTGTTGCTTGATTACAAACAAAGCTGCCTAGAATCATGAGAAAGTTTGGAGTTAAAACCATGGCATGTATACGTACGTAATCACTTAGCCATGCACGAACAGTTGGATTCCTTAGCCATTTGATCCTGAGGGCATCAAACTGACAGCCCATGATAAAATATTGCATACAGTACAAGACATTTCACATCCCTAAGCACAATGTTTCGCATGAATGCTTACTAGTGATTAAAAAAGAGCTTTCTCCATTTCCTTGACCTCAACTCCGGCCGCCATCAAATGTTGTTGGACACGTAACATTTACTGTACGGGCCTGTGGAGGCGCTACAGAAGACCACAGATTTCATTTTGAGAGCCAAACTCCAAGTGTGACGGCGTTCGAGAAGAAGAAGAAGAAGAAGACGTAACATTTAAATTCGTTTGGGTGAATGTCAAAGAGGATTAAAACGTAATTATAAGCTGGACTGTCGTGACAGTCTTTCACATTAAGAGCATAGCTGAGCGTGAGGAAGACCCGGCAGAGCTCCAGAGATGGTTTTCTAACCTTAGCGTACAAGCTATGGAGTGGAGACATCCCGAAAGCTCTAAGACAAGCCTGAAGACACCATTTAAGAATCGCATCTGAAACTGTAAGAGTAAACATTGCTGCAGATACATAAAATATAGATCAAAACTAGGACCAAAATGGACAGAGAAGGGCTGTTTTTCCCTGTCAGCCCTGGCAATCAATCATCAATCAATCAATCAATCAATCAATCAATCAATTAATCAATCAGTCAATCAGCCAGCCAACCAACCAACCAATCAATCAATCAATCGATCGATCAATCAATAAATAATCCAGACCAAAAAGGTGACTGCCAAGCATGTTAAATGCAAAGAAGTACCCAACGGAGAAAGAAACACGCTTAGAAAAGTCGGGTACAACACAATTTATTAATATTTCGGGTAAATACCCTTTGTCAAAATAGACAAACAAACAAACAGAGATATTAGTCGCTACTTATCTTTATTTGAAGAAGGAATGTGGCCACATATTTGCATATTTGCGCATGCGCGTTTGTGGTTAGCTATGGAATGTGTGGCTGGCTCTAATGGTGTCAGTAGAACGTTCTTGGATTATGAATTAGCCAAAGGGATTTACCAATTATGGTGGCCATCGTCCGACATGGGGAGATTCAGGTAATTGATTGATACTATTTAACATATCAGTACCTCTTACTTTGCGAGTTACTATTTATGTCCCCCTTGCACATGTAGTCATCCACGTCCTGAGAAAGTCTTGTTGCTGTCGGGACGTTAAGCAATGTACAATCATTAAACATGTAGTCATCAAGGAAACTTTGCGATACCATCCTCATTGCCATACCATTCTCAAAGGCAGCCATCCGGTAATAAGCTGGTGACTGTGGGAAAGTGGGCAAGTGTTCAATCTCTGCTGATCTGGTGCCCCGACCAGTCCCTCAGCTAGGCACAAAGCTTCATGTTCGCCTTCAGCCACAGGGGCTTACATGAGCCGATACTGCTTTTTGTGCGATACTATCCTCATTGTATCGTCGGGCAAGGCAGTCATCTAAGTACAAGTATGCAATTGTGGACACGTCCACTGAGGCAATTGCAATTATCAATCAGAAATCTAGAAGTCCACTGTGCCCCTTCCGGCGGCGGTGTTAGCGGATGACGGCCGGGTGTAACTCGTGGGGAGGTAACAGAAGTCCAGTTTACCGTCCCTACTCACGCTAATGAGCGTATGAGGGACAAATCGTGGGGAGGTGGCGGGGGCGGGAGTTATATCATCCGTTGCTCAGATCACGACCCATGATAAAGTCCTTTGATGTTTAGTAACGGGCTGCTAATCCGGTAATCCCATTACGACTGAATGCAGCCGCATAGCGGATCGCCAGCCACTCTCAAAGTGCGGTCTTTGTCTTTTGCGGTGAGTGTTAGTGGTCATGCACCACTGCCCATCAGAGCATCATTGTAATCATCGAGACCTGCATTGTCACCAGATAGATGTGTGAAATGTGCTTGTTTTGTTGATGTTGTATTCTGAAGGCCCTAATCCTTCAGTAGTCGTCGTCCCGTGTATACGTCGTTCGAGACCACGACTCCGCTTATTTGATCTACATCAGTTTCCTCACATAAGGATATTGGGTATATAGCGCAGTATTGTGGTATTATTCACATGGTGTATCAGCGTAGTGGTTAGCCGGTTGCACTGTTCCTTATAAGGAATAGATGATTTGGGAGAATGCAATCTTATAAGATAAACCAGCTAGTCCCTCATGCTTCAATAGTAAGTAGGGACAGTAAGCCAGATTCAATCAGGAGAATGCAATGTTAAGATATCGGGTATCGGCGTCGGAATTTTCCCTCTAGTACGTGTCACCGTTAATTCGGGCGGACCGTCAGGCCTTCTTTCTCCGGGTACTCCGGCTCTTTCTCCCCCTCCACTTTAGTACCGGTTTCAGACCACTTTCTAAACATCAAAATTAATACAAGCGATCAAACTTTCCGAAAATATTTCTGATAGCCTCTGATCACTTAAATAGTACCGAGGGACTCTAAAATGTAATAGTCAACACTGGGAGAATACAGTAACTGTATTCAGAAACTAAAAGTGCAATTAGTTTCTTTTATTCAGGAAATTAGCACCACAGAAGAATCAGTACTGCCCAATTACATCCTGTTTTGTCATCTGTCAACAAACAACCGTTTTTAGCTATAAAACTGTAGGTCTGTCTGATTCCTTTCAGGCTAAGTGTAAAAACACTACTTTGAGAAAGGCTGCTTAATTAGGAATATCCCAAGCACACCTGTTTTTCCCATATTCATATAAGTGAAAAGTAACTCACTCGCATTGGCCGTCAGTTTAATCGGATTACTGGCCCTGTTGGCGACTTCAACAAAACACGTTAGCAAGTGTTAAGATAAAGCTGAAGCAAGGAGAAGTTGTCAAGTCTAGTGTCGAACGGCCTTTTTGTTCAAAACAGCACAAGGAAACCCGTAGCATTTTTGACTGGGAATGGATGGGAGGTATGATAAGTACATAAGTGAAAAGAGTATCTCCAAGGTTTGGGGGGGGGAGAGGGGGGGGGGGCATTTGAATCTCAAAAGTTAGCAACTTCTACCTGAGACAAACCTAGACTTTCAGATGTCATTGGCCTGCCACAGGGCCTTTTACTGCATGTATATTCTTCGTGTGGAAGAGGTCCATGAGGGTTCAGTGCAGTGTCAATCTAGTCCCACCTGCCACTCTGAGCATCTTAACCGCTGAAGTGGAGTGTGGCAACAGACGTTCATTGCATATTGATTCTGCGCTTAAAAACCATAATCATTTACACTTGTGGTCTTAATCTGAAGGAGGTAATTCGGAGTTTAGTGTGTAGCGAGGTGTACGCGCCGTAAAGAAGAGAAGTTACAGGAGGAGGCTGGGGGGGGCGGTTTGGGCTGGTGACAAAGGTTCACTTGCGCCCGCGATCGGATCCATTTTTTCGGGATCCAAGTTCCCTACCGTGATATTTCTGGGATCGCGATATACTGTCAAAGCTGTAGTATGTTCTGAATATTGAGTTACAAAACCCTTGCATACATAATGCTGATAACGTCTTAGAAATTCTATACAAACCACAGCAGCGCATCTCTCTCTCTCTCTCTCTCTCTCTCTCTCTCTCTCTCTCTCTCTCTCTCTCTCTCTCTCTCCGATCAGTGACTCATTTATTTCGCTTTTCAGAACGTAACCAACACATTATTTCCCCTATGTGGGATGTGCCGCTAAGGAGCCGGTTTAGATATTTGTATATATCGCAGATACGGTATACGTTCAGTGACTCATTCGCCTACAGAACGTAACGACCTATTATTTCCCCTGCGTGGGGTGTGACGTTGTCTGCAGCGAAAGCGATAGACTGAGCTGAGTTTTCAGCACTGTAGTTTCTCCTGGGTTTTGTTTAACTTTGTTAGAGTTCAAAAGTTTTCATTTGTTCTTAATTGACTTTTGTACACATTTTGCCCCCACGTGTTGCTTCATCATGCCTGCCTGTAGCCCACAAGTACATCAGTGTTCGCTGACTAAGCATGATTTACGGATAGGGCACCTTAACGTTTATCATTTATACAACAAAGTGCCCGACGCCACTGTTTTACTTTCACAACCCCAACCCTTTCATATATTTGGATTTACTGAGTCTAGACTCAGGGAACATATTAGTAACGCCTCGATCTCCATTCATAACTATGCTGTATTCCGTAGAGATGCATCATCCCCCGGTCATACCGGTATAGCTGTGTACATTCATAACTCTATCCGCCAGTACGTTACCCGCCGCATGGATTTAGAGTCTTGTCACGTTGAAAGTTTATTTCTTGAACTGAAATGTGACAAATCTTCCCCCACACTAATTGGATTTATTTATCGCACCCCTTCAGCCACATTTTCATGGTATGATGATTTTGTCACCATGATGGATAAGGTGCAACAACGTCACAACAAAGATATACACCTTCTAGGCGATTTTAATATTGACCTGCTAAAGACTGGTAATGCGGCGTGGAATTGCACCACCTCATTATTTGGCCTGCAGCAGATGGTTCGGTCTCCCACTAGAGTTTCTTTGTCATCCGCCACATTGATTGACCACATCTATACTACTAATGCACCCGCTGTCACAAACGTCCACGTGCCGAATGTAGCCATTAGCGATCACTTTCCTACTTGTTTTAATCTTTCAGTTAAACGTGATAAACCCCAGCACAAACACCACACTACCATCACATACAGGTCTTACACAAAGTTCAACAAAGATGACTTTCTTCATGACCTCTCAATCACGCCCTTTCACCTTATTTATAACACTAATGATCCCAATGAAGCCCTCTCGCTTTGGTACAAGCTATTTCTTTGGGTCCTCGATAAACATGCCCCACTAAGGACTAAACGCGTTAAACACCCTACCCTTCCGCCTTGGTTGTCAAAGGACATCATTCACGCAATGAAAATAAGAGATGACTTAAAACGACAGAAAAAGTTTGCGGATTTTAAGAAACAACGTAATCTTGTAAAATCCTTAGTTAGAAAAGCACAGAAAACGCTTGCGGAAAAAGTTATCGCAGAGGGTAAGGATACCCGAAGTGTCTGGAATGCAATCAATTTGTTTACAAAGAAGAGGAGTTCCATCAATGCTGCTACCTCTCCAGGCATAACTCCAGATGACTTCAATTCCCACTTTTTAAATATTGCTGAGTCCCTTGTACAGTCTTTTTCCAGTGGCACTGATAGTTACAGTTGTTCTGATAAACTGCGCACACACTGTGAGTCTGCAACAGGTGCGTCATTCTCCATACCTCTTATGACAGTGTTTGAAGTAGGTAAATATATTTCTACTCTAACAAGTAAATCGTGTGGCCTGGATGGAATAAACAACATGGTACTGAAATTGTCCCTTCCATACACAGCTGACACCTTGACATTTATATTCAACCTTTCTATCAAGCAAGGTATTTTTCCAGATGCCATGAAAGATGCTAAAGTTGTCCCCATTCCCAAATGTACAGATCCCAAAAGTCCAAACGATTTCCGTCCTATTTCAGTGTTATCACTATTATCGAAGCCACTAGAAAGACACGTTCATAAGCACCTACTCCAATTCTTGGAGAATCACCGCCTCCTCGTATCTCTTCAGTCTGGTTTTAGACCTAAACACTCATGTCATACTGCCCTCGTTCACATTGTTGACTCTTGGCTCTCATCAATAAACAATTCCAAATTAAATGGTGCAGTTTTTCTGGACCTAACCAAAGCATTTGATTTAGTCGATCACAACATTCTTTTAAAGAAACTTTCAGTATATAAGCTTGATTCGAACTCTATAGCTTTTTTCTCCTCCTACCTCAGTAACCGCCGACAGAAGGTGTACTCAAATGGGCGGTATTCGAAAGAAGGTATAGTGATGCACGGAGTTCCCCAAGGATCTATCCTAGGGCCTCTTTTATTTTCTTTATTCATCAATGATCTACCTCTTTCCATCTCAAATCCTGAGGTTAAATGCGAACTCTTTGCTGACGATTCAACTCGGCATACATCAGACAAACGTGAAACGACGCTAAATTGTATCCTCCAGCAGAGTCTCGATGAAGTGTCAGATTGGTGTGCGCAAAATCGCATGCTAATCAGTACTTCTAAAACCAAAAGCATGTTGATAACAACCCGCCAAAAGTGTCAGCTACATCCTGCCCCTCTGAAACTGTCACTTGGCAATAAACCTATCCAACAAGTATCCAGGCACCGCCTACTAGGAGTTGTAATTGACGACCAGCTGAACTGGTCGCCACATATCGACAGTTTGTGCAAAACCTTGTCCAGGAATGTATTTCTGCTATCTAAACTTAGACATATTCTTAGTACAAAGTGCTGTACATTGTTCTTTCACGCACACATTAAAAGCCACTGTGACTATGCGTCCTCTTTGTGGGACGAATGCAGTGAACTTCATTTTAAAAAACTAAACTCGCTGTATCGTCGTTCAGTTAAGTTAATTATTCCTAACCCTATTTCCACGGCTGAGAAAATAAAATCCCTTGGCCTGCTTACACTGAAGGAACAACTCAAATTTAACAAATGCGTCCTCATGCACAAAATATTTCATTATCAAGCCCCGGAATATCTGCGCATGATATTTAACTTCAGCCCTCGGCATCACCTACATACGAGGAATGACTTGCTTCACTTACCCCGCCCACGGATAGATCTCTACAAGTCAAGCCTTCTATTTTCTGGTAGTTCTGTCTGGAACTCATTGCCATTAAACATTAAATCATTTTGCGATAAAATCCATTTTAAACGTGCATTGCACACTCACTTCCAATCAGCGTGACTTCACAGTTTGCCATATAAAAATAATTCTGCTGATAACACGTAAACGTCAAATTTTTTCTCTTTCTCCTTAAATTTGCTACCTGATCATCTATTGTGTTGTCGGTGTCACTATACGCTATTGATGCTGCTGATTCTATGACACTGTCTTAGATGAGTATAATATTAATGCTGTGCACGCGTTTCGTTCTCTTGCTTTTTGCATCGGAGGCAGTTACAAATTCTCCATTTCGTTTTTTTCCCGTAGTTTTTCTTCCTCTTCTTCTTCTTCTTCTTATTATTATTATTATTGTTAGTATTTGCATGCTCTGTTTATTTTCCTGTTATGTTGTTTGTTTACAGGACAGCTTGTAAGACAGGCATTGAGTTGCCTAATAGCTTTATCCTGAATAAATAAAGATTCATCATCATCATCTCTCTCTCTCTCTCTCTCTCTCTCTCACCTTTAACATTGCATTCTCTCAAATCATCTATTCCTTATGATCTGAAATAATGCATGTTTAAAAAACACAGATATAAACACTAGTAAATGTGTCAAAGGACCCTCCTAAGTCCTCCCACTGCCAAGAACTTTGATAGCTTTACATATTCAAGTTAATAGAGTCCAATTTTATCTCTTCTCCAAAAGACGTAGACCAACATTATTCCATAAAACAGTCAAAGGTCTATTTAGATCTAAAGTAAATGTTGGTTTTAGCTACATCTATGTTGTTTAGGTGAGCAAGGAGCACTGTGTGAAGTGGAAATCTTTGTGACTACCTTGCACTGTCGTGTCAAAGGCACGCTGAAATGCATAAACACCTGATGACCTCCCCTTGAGAGAGGAAGTAGATGTAAACACTATTGACCAATAAGTATACTCTAGCTAGATGCCTTTCTATGTCTGTCTGTGCCTTTGTCAAGTGCATGTTAGTACAGGAAACGTATCAGTTGTTTGCGCCCAATTGCGAGAGTTTGCCATTTATTTTTATTGCCTCCACCTTCTCTACTTAGGTGAATGCAAATGGGTCCTATCTCCGCCAGTAAGACACGTAGAGTATGTTTACCCCTTCCGTCGGAACACATGCGAATCTGTGCCTCTTGCAAACAGATTCGGTTGAATGGACAAGTGGGACGTAAATAGTCAGGGCGTGTCTACTAGACAACACACGCCGCTCCCAACTCCCCATGTCAATGAGCTCATCAAGTCTGTTCAGCTAACAGTGTCATAGATGATCATAGTTCACTTGGACCGCAGGGCATTAATTGAATTTGCTCCTCCTGTTTGCAGAACTAGGTCGTACAAAGTATTTGCATCCTAAGATTATTCGCTTTTAGACTACAGCGCATCACAAACGCCGCCACTGCAGGGGCTCACGTGAATCTGTCTTATTGTGAACAAAGGAAGGTATTGGACTGTTTTGATTAGTTCCATGTTTAACGTCCACGGCACCGTTGTCTCCTGTACCACCTTGGACCCTCCTTGCGCCAACAATCCAGACTGAAGTTGTAGGCATTAGTAAAAAAAAAAAAAAGCGATCCACATATACAAAGAGTTTCTACTTTGGAATATCTTGACGCCAACTATCCGCATGCTATTATAGCTTACACCGATGGATCAATTGATGATTCCGGAAATGTTGGGTGTGGCGTCTTTATTCCATCTCTGGGAAAACAACTATTAGTTATAACTTAGGCAGGGACTGGTCCGTATGCACGGCGGAGCTAACTGCGATTCTGATGGCATTAGAATGCGTGTTGGCTCTGCCACTGCAGATGTACCAGTTCCTTGTCTGCGCTGACTCTAGGTCTGCCTTGCAAAGCATAAAACATGGGGACAGGTCTAGTCGCCAAGATATAGTACTAGAAATAAAACTGAGTATACACCAGCTAATGATTAGAGGCATTGACACTGCCCTCCAGTGGATCCCGTCCCATGTTGGTATCCTTGGAAATGAAACTGCAGACGGTGCCGCCCGGGCTGGCGCCGCAAACGTACCTGGCGCTCAGCCCGTGCGGCTCCGCATGACTACCAAAGAAACACGAATCATCATAGCGAAACAAATTAAAAACAATTATTCTAGTGAAAAGAGAGTTTTGGCGCGGGAGCACCCGGGCGTCCTAGCATATAGACTTCAGAAAGAACACAGTATTTATAAATTACCATTCTCGCTGGAAATTATTATTGCCTATGGAGTATGACTTGCACAAATAGTTGGCTTGTGCGATGGTCTGACCCCGTCTGTCGCTGTGGCGAGGGCTTCACTCCCAATCACGCTGTTCTTGGGTGTGGGGCCTTCGCCGCAGAATGCAGGGTAATCAGAGAGTCGTATCCAGGGGTAACTACTATTCATGACATCCTGGAATCGGCCAGTACCGATGTCATCATAATGGTCGGCGCGGTTCTAGGGACTACTAGTTTAAATAGACTGATCTGAGGGCGCGCGTGTTGATTCGCGCACTCTATTTTTCACCCTATTCACACAGTCTCTGATTGTAATCTTTTTAATAAATATCTCTTTATGTATTTTAATCTTGTTTCTATGTAAGGCTGGAATAGATTTAACCCTCGCTCTTAACCTTCAGGCCCCCCCCCCCTTTTTTTTTTTAAAAACCACTTAATGTAAAGATGCTACTATTAATCTTAGTCAGTCTTAAAATGGAACTTTCTTTTTTATCCTATGGTCCAAGTGGCCTGTCGGTAGGTTGTAGGATCAGCAGACGAGTGTGAAAAATTCACAACTGATCTAAAACAGTGATGCCGCAGGTCACACCAGGATCTTTAACACTTATCTAATCATGTCTCTTATTTATTTTACAATTTATTTAATCACGTCTCTTATTATCTTAAAATGTTAATTTTGATAAGAATAAAATACAAGGACCAAACTTTTATGGCGAACGTCTAAATTGGTTTTAACCTTTTTTGAAATTATAGTAGACGTATATATATATATATATATAGACTCTTAATTAGAATTCTTAATTCCTTCTACATAAGTGGTCCTGAACTTTAACCCTGATTTTAATATGAAAATAAATTATACACACCATTTTTATATATAAGGACCGTTGTTGGCTATTAAATTGCGAAGACCTAGTGTGGTGTATTTTATAACAATAAGGACAGAATGAAAGCTTTACCCTTTTATGTGTTCGTTATCTAAAGTAAACAATGTTAGTCCCCGATCACCTTGGTGCCAGTGGGACAGTAAACTGAATGAACGAACGTCCACGGCACCGAAGTGATAATGGACGGCCCTGACGGGCGGGTTATGGGGGGGACATAACTATGCCTATGGAGTACGACCTGAACACTGATCAACTCAGGCGCACTCCAACTGTGCCACTTTGATTTATCAGGACCTTTCAAAGGACATGCTATTGAACAAATCCGTTTTTCCCCCCTGAACTGGTTGGTTAGTTCGGGTTTAACGTCCACAGCACCGAGGTGATCATGGACGGCCCTGACGGGCGGGTTATGGGGGACAGGGAAATCTATTGCCTATGGAGTACGACCTGAACACTGATCAACTCAGGCGCACTCCAACTGTGCCACTTTGATTTACCAGGACCTTTCAACGGACATGCTATTGAACAAATCCGTTTTTTCCCCCTGGATTTTGAGTCCGGCTACCGGGGCCGAGACGGGATTCGAACCCACGACCCGGCGATTCCCTTCGCTCTCCTGCTCCGACGTTTAACCGCCTGAGCTATTTCGGACTCGCCCCCTGAACTGTCCATTTCACAACTGTTTTATAATCAGTGGTACGCATACTGCGCCCCCGACCCCCGACCCCTCCCCCCACCCCCCCCCACCCCCCCCCCACACACACACACACACCCTCCCCCATAAATGCTACAGCTAGCATGACGTTTCGGGGAGTTGGTAGGCTCGGTGGTCAAGTGTTTAACTCTCGTCAGAAAGGTCGCGGGTTCAAATCCAGCCGGAGTCACATTTTGTTCAAGCCCTACTCGGTGCCCCGTCTTTAATATCACCTTCGAGTTTAACCGAAGATAATAAGTCCTAAAAGTTTAACCCTTAAAAAAAAAGCTTCTCATGTATTTAAAAAATATTGTCGCAGGCACACACGTAAATACACATATATTGTATACATCAGTGGCGGATCCAGGGGGGGGGGGGCACGAGGCCTTGGCAACAACAAAAAATTTGGATGGTTATTTTGGGAAGTTGTGTTTTACTATTCGATTCTTCATCTTTTCTTGTATGGTGTATTTTACAATTATCTCACGGGATCGGTGGGTGAGCATAGTGTGTTCATGGACCTATAGTCAAATATCATCACTTCCTTACCTGCACCTGTCACAGTACTTCACGCAGACATAGAGTGCCATGTACCCCGCACTCACAGAGGCTCCTGTAAATCAGTGCCTCTTGCTGTGCGATACAATTTTCATTGCATCCTCAGACTGAGGCAGCCATCTGGTAATAAGCCGCTGACTGCTGGTCAAACCCTAGCCTTGAAAAAGTGTCCGATCATTGCTGAACTGGGGTCCATGTCAGTCTCTCAGCCAGGCATAGAGTTTCATGTTCCCCATCAGTCACAGGGGCTCGTGAAAAGCATTACCTCTTTTTGTGCCATATAAATGATATTGCATCCTTATACGCGGCAGTCATCTAGGGTTAAGTCTTCGCCGGTGTACACGCCAACTGTGAGCAGAAAGTGAGAAATCAATTGCGCTGTGAGTGTCTCCCCCGGGGTGAGCAGCCGACTGGCCCGGTGTCACAGGTAATTGCTAATCCCTAATCCTGTCACACAACACTCTCTGAGCACAGTGGGTCTCCAGCCTCACACAGATTGCATAGCTTTGTCTTCCGTGGACATGCACAAGTGCCCATCAGAGTAGCAATGTGGTCATTGATGCGTGTCACCAGAGGGGATGTGTGAAATGACTTGATTTTGATCAACTTTGAACTAACCCTTAAGTAATCGTCAGTAAGAGGTATACATCATGAGTTACTTACTTACTTACGCCTGTCACCCCTACCCGGGTATAGGCCGTCGACGAGAGACCTCCAGCAACTCCTGTCCTGTGCTTCTCCTTCGATTCTACTCCAGGTGGTTCCCAGTCTCTTGATGTCTGCTTGGAGGTCTCGACGCCAGGAGTTTCTCGGCCTACCTCTTTTCCTCTTTCCCTGGGGGTTCCATGACAATGCCTGCCTAGTGATACTGGAAGCTGGCTTTCTCAGGCTGTGACCGATCCATCCCCATCTTCTTCGCCCAATTTCATTCTCTGCTGTTCTCTGCTCTGTTCTGTCCCAGAGTCTGACGTTGCTGATCTTCTCTGGCCAGTGGATTTTTAAAATTCTTCTAAGGCAACTGTTCATGAAGGTCTGTACTCTGTTGACTGTGGTTTTTGTCAATCTCCAAGTCTCTGCTCCATATAGGAGAACTGCTTTTACATTGGAGTTGAAAATCCGGACTTTGGTGTGTTGTGACAGCTCTCTGGAACTCCACACTTTTTTTAACTGGAGAAAGGCTGCTCTGGCTTTACCGATTCGTGCTCTGACATCTGCATCAGTGCCGCCTTTTTTGTCTATGATGCTCCCAAGATAGGTGAAGGACTCCACCTCCTCCAACGGGGTGCCAGCAAGCAAGATTGGTTCTTCCCTGGTTGTGTTCAGCCTCATTGTATACATCATGAGTGATAATGAATATTTCTGTGATCTGACCCTGTGTTCCTCATATGGAGGAGTTTGCGAGTGTATAGAACAGTATCACAATTTTCACAAATTTTAATGGCTGTGTTGTTTATCAGACGGAGGAGTACTTGGTAGTGTAGTGTTGTTGTCAAACACAAGGTGATTGCTCCTGCAGAAACTCCAGGTAGAACATTCCTTTCAATAAGAAAATTAACACCATATAAGAATCAGAAGTGCCCGAATAATCTTGTTTTTTTAGGTAGGTGGTGTGGAGGACCGGGAGGAGGACAAGTGCATGTAGATATCATTAGTCCTTCCTTTTAAAATTTAAAAAAAAAAGTGCCAAACGAGGTGCTGTGTCCCGAGATGAAAGAACAAGCGTTTTAGCAAATAAAAATCGTAACCTCTGCAAACTCTAAATAATTATGTTTCAGAAAACCCCATCAACCAAAAAAAAAAAAAAAAAAAAAAAAAAAAAAAAAAAAAAAAAAAAAAGAAAGAAAGAAAGAAAGAAACACGCGTAGAGAGAACGGTTACAAAACTATAGTACAATTTTAAAGAAAATCTCAAAAAAAAAAGAATAACAAAAATAATGTCAACACAACTTATTTGTAATTGTTTTTAAGCGCGTTTCTTTCCTTGTTATGAATTTATGCTCGCATGATAGTCACTGTTTTGGTCTGAATTTCTTTTGTATGACACAGTTTTGAAAACGTGGGACGGGCGGGGGAGGGGGAGGAGAGGGAGGACTGTCGGGCCCCCCGTCGAGACACCCCTGGATCCGCCCCTGTACAAATAAATTTTAATGTGTATCCGCACATATCAGAGAACAAATCATTTTCTCAGGTCTAAAAGCTCTAGGAAAGAAATCATAAACTAGCACACATTTGTACAGGCGCTTTAGGTTTTCAAACGTCCTGCACATCAGTGCTGACCTGAGATTCTCATCTCACGGCTTCAAATTCCTTACTCAGAAGCGCGAGCAGGTGATAGTTTTAATGTAAGCCCCAAAGACTCGCCGAAATGCTCAGAATCACATACCAGCACCCACTAGGTTATGAATACATGAAAACCTCTGTGTACGTGTGCCTACAGTCCCATGGATGGGAAAGAATGGTAGAGGTGGTTATTAGGGCTAACACCGAGCTGACTACTAAGGCCATCTAACGGCGAGTAAAGAAGGATAGAAAAGTCTCATTTGGGGTAAGACATCAATTAGTTGTGTCGGCAATTTTCAGCAGTCAAATCCCGCCCTTGGGCAATCACTTTGATGAAATAAAACACATCTTCCTCTATCTCTACTGTTGCGCGGGTCTTACAAGGTTTAATCAATCCAGACCCAAAAGGTGACTGCCAAGCGTGTAATATGCAAAGAAGTACCCAACGGAGAAAGAAACACGCTTAGAAAAGACGGGTACAACACAATTTATTAATATTTCGGGTAAATACCCTTTGTCAAAATAGACAAACAAACAAACAGAGAGATTAGCCGCTACTTATCTTCATTGGCAGAAGCGGGGAATGTGGCAAATCTCTCTGTTTGTTTGTCTATTTTGACAAAGGGTATTTACCCGAAATATTAATAAATTGTGTTGTACCCGTCTTTTCTAAGCGTGTTTCTTTCTCCGTTGGGTACTTCTTTACAAGGTTTAACACTGGCACGAATGAGTACACCCCACAGAAAAAAATGAAACGCAAAAAATCTACATGTAATACAATTTTGTTTCCATAGTATGTTCTTTGCTGCTGTAAGTTGCGACGGTGAAAACACCAATATCTTTTCCATCGATATTAATGTAAACCAAAGGGGAGGAAGGGGGAGGGGTGGGGGTCGGGGTGTAGAAACACTTTGAATTATTCGAAGACACTTATAATTATTTTTCGTCTCCTTTGTTTGCTATTTTCATCTTTATTTTTCGTGGTTATTGACTGATTGCTTGGTTGGTTGGTTGGTTTCTCACTTATACACAGAAGATTCATTTGCATTTCATTTTTTCATTGCTGTTCCGCTTTTAACGACGGTGTTTTATTAAGGCTTAGACTGCTTTTGTAATATATATTTTTCTCTAGCATTTGAAACATGTTCTAATATTGAGTATACATGTTGGTAGCGTGTATAAGCGCCTACGGGTGTGTTGTGTAGAGTACTACAGCTGAACCTTCTGCGATAGGTCACCCATTTTTTAAAAAAAGACAGCAGTAAACATGTGGCCGTTTATGAGGGGTTTGATGGAAACGGATGAATGTTGTGTTCGCGCTTATTACACCAGAACGCCGACCTTTTCACACCTCGACCTCTTCACACCTCTGTGACGTGTGATACATGTACTAATAACGCCTATGTTTCATTTCCTTTAATGATGAAAGAAAATAAAGTTGTGTTTGTATGTACTGCTAGTAAGGCATGTCGTGTGTCGCTGCCGTGTTCTATAGAGTAGGGGGTGGGGGGGGGGGGGGGGGGGCAGGTGGCAGACACGAGCTTGGGTCAATGTCTTAACTGACGGAGAAAAGAAGCTTTCAACTTCTTTTCCATTTTTTCCTCTTACCATTGTTTCATAGGCTAAGCAAATGAAACGCCTGTTGCGTGACCACTTTAGTACCGGCTGTTTACATTAAGTGGGCGCATGAAAACTGCTGCAAGTCATTTATTTTACGATTGACCTCCATTCATTTTGATGCCGCAATTTCTTGATGGTTGGTTGGTTAGTTCGGGTTTAACGTCCACAGCACGGGCGGGTTATGGGGGACAGGGAAATCTATTGCCTATGGAGTACGACCTGAACACTGATCAACTCAGGCGCACTTCAACTGTGCAATTTTGATTTTACCAGGACCTTTCCGGCAACGGACATGCTATTGAACAAATCCGTTTTTCCCCCTGGATTGTGAGTCCAGCTACCGGGGGCAATTTCTTGACCTACAAGCCGCGGAATTTATAGATCTCCTGAAAAAGCGAACGTTCTGGACACGAATCCACCTCTTAAAATTACAAACGGGTGAGACACGTGCATTGCCGCATGTACGCATAAGTTTCTCACGAGCCCTTGCACTCTGCAGGGGCGCTTGAGATTGTCAGTTACGCTGATGCCCGGGGCTTTACGTTACGTTTTCCGGCTTTAAGTCCCCCGGCACCCAGGTGATCGGGGACCGCACTATCAATAGAAGTAAACCGACTTGAATAGATAGCACTACCTCGTTAGCGTATAGCCGCGTTGCACACCTGGCGAGCCAATGGCACGTCCGATTCGTCAGAGCATGGCGAATGGCAGGATGGCAAGGAGTGATCCGTCACGCGTGCGGTCAGTGATCCGTCACGCGTGATTGCCCATCCTGAGCAGCTTGGCCGTAAATTGCAGTTGTTTTCTTCTTCTTCTTTTTTTTTTTGTCTCTCTCTGACCCTTTGTGTGTCCTAAGGATTCATTGCCTGGGCTATGATGAAGTCGCGGACTAATCGGGCTCAGTGGTAATGATATGCTACATAATTCGGTGATAAAAAAGAGTCTTTTTAAAGACCTTGAGGCGTAAAGCTTGATAAAAGTGTACACTGCAGCTGACTGAAGACCTTCTACATCAAACACGTAACAGCTCCATTCATTCATGTATTATTCGTTCGTTCGTTCGTTAGTTAAGGGTTATTGTCCCTATGGCATCAGAGATGACCAGAGACTAGCCATTTTAAAATTTAGGGTGCATTATAGCAATTTTTAAGGTATTCATTAGTTCGATCTGGGACACTATATACCCCTGGTTCGATTTTATGTCCCTTGGCACAACTGGTGATCACAGACAGCCTGTCTGCGCCGCCCACTTTGACCTCTTTCGTTGCGCAATTGCTGCACGAGAGAGCGGAGCTAAAATTGACACGCCTAGGCGGTCTGCATGTGAACACCGTTAGCCATACGCCCCAGCTGTACTAATGGCTCTATGCCCTGATGCGTTTACACAGCTTGAGGAAACAGATATACAAAAACACTCACATCAGACAGGAGACATTGGTACATGGATTTATTAAACATCCTCAAGCTACAGTGGTTGAGGAATGAGTTCGAAATAGCTCAGGCGGTTAAACGTCGGAGCAGGAGAGCGAAGGGAATCGCCGGGTCGTGGGTTCGAATCCCGTCCCGGCCCCGGTAGCTGGACTCACAATCCAGGGGGAAAAAAACGGATTTGTTCAATAGCATGTCCGTTGAAAGGTCCTGGTAAATCAAAGTGGCACAGTTGGAGTGCGCCTGAGTTGATCAGTGTTCAGGTCGTACTCCATAGGCAATAGATTTTCCCTGTCCCCCATAACCCGCCCGTCAGGGCCGTCCATGATCACCTCGGTGCTGTGGACGTTAAACCCGAACTAACCAACCAACCAGCCTTATGCAGATGATAGAAGTTCGCTGAAAGTGACACTCGCTGATTTCCGGATGGCTGGCTGAGCTAGTCTCTTGTCATTGGCTGTTTCCCAACACCACCAAACATTAACGAAACTGCTCACTCGGCGTTGCTCGGCGGTATACGCAACTAATTAACTAACTTACTAACTAACTTGATTTTAACGGCTCGATCGACTAACCAAACATGTAAGTTTGTGTGTGCGTTCAGCATTACCGTACTTGTATGCGCGTATAGCACACCTTTGAGACGAAAGTGGGGGTGGGGAGGCATTTAAATTTGAGATAACTGAGAAAATCGGAAGGCAGTTGTAATAGATAACATGCATTTCATACATTTTGTCAGAGTAACCCTTTTAAAATAATTCAATGATTTTGGTCAAGTATTATTGTGAAACGACTGTGTAAAAGAAGTTTAAATTACACTTCATACATTTCCTGATAACCTCATAACCATTTTTTCCCTTCGAGGTGGTGCCACTCAAAAGACAATACAGCACTGACTCGATATATCGCGGTTGCTGGGGTCCTAACACGGGACCGCGATATTTCTGTCCGCGATATACTGAGTTTGCCTTGGGGGTGGAGGAGGGGGGGGGGGGCATAAGTCGGAAGGGAGGAACAAAAGGGAACGGCTACTAACGTAGTCCTCGCTTGACAGGCGTTCCGTACATTTTGACCCGCCAAGAAAACACTAATGACAACTTCTCCTTGCATCAGTTTTATTCAAACACTTGCTAAACGTGTTTGGTTTGAAATCACCACCAACACGAGTAATCCGATTAAACTGATCGCCAGATGCCGCCAGTGAGTGTCTCCGCGCGGCCACCCTGCATCTAAGCAGTGAATATCTTCCACCTGAGACAAACCTAGACTTTCAGCATTCACTGTACCGTCACACTATTTAAGTTGGGGTTTTTTATGTGGAGGAGGTACTTGAGGGTTCAGTGTCAATCTAGACTCACCCGCTACGCTGAATTGAAATGGGGCAACAGACCTTCATTTCATGTCGATTCTGCGCTTATACAGCCCTAAAAATGTGCACGTGTCGTCTTAATCTGGGGGAGGTTATTCGGAGTTTAGTGTGTTGCGACGTTTGCGCGCGGTAAGGGGGAGAGGTGTCATGAGGGAGCTTTGGGCAGATGAAAAAGTTAAGTCGCGGTTCACTGGCGTTCGCGCTCGGTCTGCGATGTAACGAAGCGTGATATGTCGCGTCAGAGCTGTATTACTAATGACTCGCTTTGCAGTTAGCGCCACTTTGGCAAGTCTATCATACTGTGTCAGGCTGAAGTACTATGACGGTATGTGTGTCAGCAGTGCTCAATCAGTGAAGATAATTGACTAGTCATCTGAACACACTAGGCCCACTCACCGATCTCGTAAGAATTAGTGCAAGTATACAAGAAAAGAAAGAATAAGGAATAGTTTTAGTGAGTTAACGGCCAGCTTTCACAGTTAAATACCAAAACAAAAAGAAGCGAAAATGTATTAGTAGACACACATTATTAACGAATTACTCGTACACTACTGATTTTTTATTTTTATTTATATATATATATATTTTTTTTAATTTATTTATTTATTTATTTATTTATTTATTTATTATTATTATTATTTTTTTTTTTTTGGGGGGGGGGGGAGTGGGGTTCATGTTTAATGTCCCACGACATCGAGAGTGATAAGAGATTGGGAGAGGGGTCTTTGCAGTGCAGACGTTGATAGCGTGTCACATCACTGATTTGGATTACTCCCATAGTGTGAAGATCAACGTCAGGCACTGAGGAAGAAGGGATTTTGCTTTGACAGACTTACAGAGCAGTGTGATATTTCTTTCTTTTGCATCTGGTTCGATGACACTTCACAACACCTGAACGACTAGTCTACTCCAACTAGCCATCACTAGCGAAATACATGGCGCCGCCCAAGAAACACGGATGTAAAATGGCACTAGGAACAAAGAATCCCCTATCTGGGTCTCTGCGCTGATCAGGACCTGTGAGACAGTGTTGTCTTTGCAGTGCAGACGTTTATAGCATGTCACATCATTTAGATATCTCCCATAGCGTCTAGATCAAAGTAAGAAGGGTGATTGGCTTGATAGGCTTACAAAGCCGTGTGATATTCCTTTCTCTGCGTCTTGGTTCGATGGCACTCCACAACACTGTGATCTAAGCCGGTGGGCGATAGCCGCCGAGGCTCTCAGTCGTAGTCTAAACCCAACGGGTCTACCTCAGTCTGGGGATGCAAGCGCAGAACTTGCATACTTTCTCATGTACCCTTGCACTCCGTCGAGGCTTACCAGAATCTATGCTTTTTGCAGGCGAGTGTTATTTTGGGGATGAGCGACTCGGTTGTACACATCGTAGCGTCTCTCTTTAACAAGTTACTATCACGTGCCGGCTAACATCTTTTGTCATCGTAACAACCTGCCGCAATACACGCGAACTGAAGTAGACGTGTGCCTGGTTATACGTCCTTTGACAAAATACTGATAATAGAAATAAATGACTTAGTTCGTTTTTCTATCCGAAGCAGTGGATAATACAATACTATACAATACAATACAATATTAATCCCTAAATGGCAAATTCTCTGTCTGCTCCTACAACACGCCAAAACACATAAAACGCAGATCCATCCAACACTCAACCAGTTAATTAATATTAAAAAACAAAACAAACAAACGATAACGTCAGCTAATGAATTAACTGTAACGGGCTTACTGATACCTCTATAATATTCCTGGTCTCATAGAGGTTTATGTAAATAATACTGCTCATTTTCTTCCACTGGCAGTAAGGCGGCAACATTCAGCGTGTATAGCGCACGGCAGATCGACTAAGAGCGTTGAACAAGTTTTATTTTGGTACAGAAAAGTTATGTTCCGCATTCCGTCGGACATAATTGAAGGGGTTAACACTTCGGAAATGCTGCATGCGGTTTTACTGTAAAGCAGACTTTACTATGCCTACAATCGGATTTCGCGCTATTCTCCGTGCAGCGTCGACCGGGACAAGTGGCATTTGTCTCTTCGCGTCACCTCGAACCATAAAAAAGACAATGAAGAAAAAGACACACACCACACCTAGCCACTGATTCAAACAACTATTTGTAATTGTTTATTGAGCCGCTCGTCCCGTCAAGTAACACAAAATAAATCACTCGCGCTCAAATCGACAGATAAAATGCAAACTTTTCGAGAGCACGATAAATTTATGTGTAAAGTTAGGTCAAGCATTGTTTCATTTATTTAAAAGAAACAAAATAACTGGGTTTTACCTCACTATATACAAACAAAACACTTCATTGTCTATGAGTCCGCTGCGAAGTGGTGCCGTGGTGCACAGTTGGCTTGAATCTGGCTTACTGTCCCTACTCACTAATACTAGTATGAGGGACTAGCTAGTTAGACTAATTTAGGGGGGATAAGGGGGGGGGGGGGGGCACAGTTGGGTCAGTCTCGACTTATTTTAAATTACCCGGCTTTGCACATCTATTACCTGCACGCGTGAACTGAGACAGTCTTGTATAATCCGTTTGGGCAGAGCTTGCCTTAGTCGTGTATTATTTTGCAAATAGCTTTTGAACGCAAATGATTCACGACAACTTGAAGAAACTAGTGAACTAACATGTCCGAATTTATTTTAATTTTCCTTGAGTCCTGATAAAAAAAAATAGTTTAGCTGCTGCCTTCGGATTTTTTTTTGTACATTACCTAGTTAAAAACTGCTAAACTGATCGAGCTCCACTCAGCAACATTGACATAATTATATGTATTGCATTAAACTTCAAGCTCCCAATGTTGAATTTTAGCGCATAAAGCCCTGACATGTAACAAGGGGATGTGGATCAACAATGGTAGTTTAAGCGTAGTGTCAGAATAGCTATGCGCCTGTAGGCACTACCCTTGACGATGCCTGTACGTGCCAAGTTATTCCAGCACCACCCTTTAATCTGTCATGGTCAATCTGTCTCCAAAACTGAGACGTAGAGCACGTATATATATAGCATGGTCTTACAAAGCGTCAGATCCGTGCATAGATTATCACAGTTTCAGCGTCAGTGATGCCTATGTCTTGTTTAAAAGTTAACCTGAAAGATTATAATTAAGATCAAGTAATTAGTGTGTAGTTAGTGTGTAACATCGGGAAGTGTCGCGCCTCTTCGGTCATTTTCACGAGTAGTGAGCAGCCGCGCAGTGTAGTCTGGTTATCATTCTATGTGATCAGGTATAGCTACTTCTGTTCGACAATGAACAAATGAAATGCAAACAGGTTGGTTGGTTAGTATGAGTGCTTTGGTCACTATTAGTTTAACATTGATGTCGCGAGTGATTTCGATTTGCCTTAAGGGGTGGTCAGTTTGGGATTTAACGTCCAGGCACCTGAGTGATAATAGAACAGTTATATGTCTGATAAATTCAGATGCACTCCAAATGCTCCAGCTGTGCAGTTTTGATTTTGCTAGGACATTTCAACGTACATGCTATATAGAGCAAACCCGTCATCTTTTGCGTGGAAGGGGTGGAAAGTGGGTGCAGATCGTGTACCTATGGTCTATGATGCACGACCCTAGCACTGCTGAATTCAGGCTCTGTTCAGCAGTGCCACGTTTGATTTAACAGGACCTTGTAGAACGGAACTGTTCAAATAACAAGCCTGTTTCGTCTCCTGTTTTGTAAACCCAGGTACAATGGATGGTTTATGGTGCATGGGTGGTCAGTTCATTCGAGATGGGCTCTTTGCGCTGGAAAGCCCATACATTCTCAAACCAACCATCTTCCCAGAGTTAATGGATGGATGGATGGATGGATGGATGGATGGATGGATGGATGGATGGATGGATGGATGGGATGGATGGATGGATGGATGGGTGGGTGGGTGGGTGGGTGGATAGACCGACGGACGGATGATGGAAACGTCGGAACCAACATGACGATGCCAGCAAGTCCAAATAAAAAAAATGAACGAGCAAACCGAGGAATCTACCCTCCCGCACTCCCGTAATGAGTACAGCCTACCATGTGGTAACTGTGTTAATCTGCTGCATCCAATCAACGCCTGACTTGTATGTGGCTATGAATAGAGTCCAATCATATGTGTGTTGCGTTCCCACGAGTGCGCATAACGTTGCGCAAACGTCGACTGCCTTTTGCGTTGTCGCTTTACTCAATGATTTCACCAGTTCTCTAGAATTCATTTTGGCGAACGGAGTCTATTACTACTACTAGTACAGTGACTACGAGTGCTACTACGGACTACGGAAAGTCACGTTGTGAATGGAGCGTTTTCGCAGACTGCCGCGTAAGCAGGGACGTGAGCCAGGTAAATAAGTTTTGATTATTTCGTGTTGTTGAAAACCCTAAGGCTCTCCGTAATTCATGTATATTAAATGGCCGGTCAGTGCCTACATGTTCGTATTGTTAGCGCATAAATGAAAGCACATCCTCTTCAAGAACTAGCGAATTGATCCATCGTAAGAGAGCGTGACTGCATTCCGCAATTAGTGTATACAATCTGAACCTGGCTAGTCTTTTTACCTACTCAACCCCCTTCAGTCCCGAAAAAGGCACATAAACGTAAAACACAGATTAAAAAAATAAAGAGTAACTTTATCGCAAACTGATATTGCTGGCAGTGGACAGTCACATAAAGAAGTGAGAGATTTTACTTTTGATATTTCATTTTTTTCTCCAGAATTTACGGCAGCCTCGCGTGGGTGGAAAATGGTACATTTGGCCGCCGGTCGAGGTATTTCCCTTTCACTCTATTTTTGTCTTTTGCTTTCTGTTGCATTTTAGTATTCACTGGTTTGCAGTTTTCACTGAAACAGTAGGCCTGTGACAAAATGTCGTTCGCATAACAATCGACATATTTTCAGTCAAGAAAACCGCAATACAACAGAAAATTAGTGTTTTTTTGTTTTTTATTCCATTATGAAGACATTGTTGTTAGAACCCTACATTTTTCACACAATTTCCTTTCCACCAAAATTGACTAATCTATAGATTGTCATGTGCATGTCCAATAGTACGCCCAGTTTGACAATATACATTTTT
Organism: Semisulcospira habei; assembly: GCA_036245525.1. NCBI lineage: Eukaryota > Metazoa > Mollusca > Gastropoda > Semisulcospiridae > Semisulcospira > Semisulcospira habei. Next base: position 18,417 of record BTPG01000130.1, on the reverse strand, counting down.
CTCTACTGAGTGACAGGAAAAAGTTCTTTTGTCATTGTCCTTAGATGAGATAACAGAAATACAGATGACGGAATTTGTCTGTGTGTGTGTAAAATGTGGTAATCACACAAAGAACTGTGTTTTGGTGATTAAATTGACTGTCCACTGTAACAAACAACACTGATTGTTACAGAAAACTTAATTTTAAAAAGAATAAAATACTCTTCATGTGAGAACAGGTTATACAATTAATTTCTTTTGAAAGAGAATAATTAAAAAAAAACTGATTTAATGTGATCATATTTATCACCGTATACCCACCGAAACAACCAACATTTGCAGAAATAACCAGTTTTAATTATTCGTTGCTGGAAATCATTTGTTTCTGCATTCACAATAATTATTTTCACATACCCACATGCCAGATACATCACACTAACCAGTGTCTAAAATGAGCCTATTTTAAAGAATCTCTGTTGGTTGTTACGCTGGACATTTCTGCTGGTTGTTCGTTAAAGAAACCCCTAACGCATTTAATTTAATTTTGATTATTATGCTCGTGACGGTAGACCATATTTTGCTAAAGCATTTGCGGGTTCTTCTACAGAAACTTGGTCGATGGACAGTTTTTCAAACGACTGGTGACCGTGTTGTTACGGTTTCTTTTTCAAGTGTGTTCAGTTTTGAACGTTGAATTAATTATTATTATTTTCTTTGTTTCTTTCTTTATTTATTATTTTTTGATTGTTTCTTTCCACCTTTTTACAGTCCTTTTTTCCCTTTTATGTTTCACAATGCATCCCATTTTGCATACTACTTTGAGGCACACTTTCCGCTTTGAACTATGGTGCCCGAAGCATGTAAAACGGTTTTGATACTAATTGATAAACGAGTGTAGAACCAGCAACATTCCGCAAGTACGGTATGCATATAACATTAAGGTCTCACAAGCGCGTAGGCCGCTCCAAGCAAGCTCAGCGCCTTTGACGGACGTTACATGGACAACATGTGGGGGATCTACATATGATGATTGACTGATATAGATTTCGACAATTATTAACGAATTTTAGACTTTCATAAAAATCGTTTTCTTGATTATAATCACTATTTGGATTCAACGTTGTCATGAGGATTTGTATTCGCTTGAAACATCCGTTTTCCGATTTATAACTTTGGAGGTGAAAACATGATTTTCAGTGATTCACGGTGATCCTCTATGTTTGGTTTTCATTCCCTAAAGCTTTTGCAGTTTGTTCTACGGCCAGGTGAAGCCGTTCCGGCAAAGACAGGGTACGACATGTAGTCCCTTCTGATAGAGGTCACTGATGTAACCACCTCGCTTTGACGTAACACCTACGTGGTTTTTCGATGCAATACCTACTGGGCATACATACAGACATCTATAATGAAATGTTTAATTCAATCTACTGTGTCGGGGCTATAAATTTGCAGGGCTTTACTATGGCTAAATTGTAACAGGGCAGTGCTGTTCATGGTGAGAATCTACTCTGAGATTTGAACAGTCTCACTGCAAATATGTAGATAACACTGTTCTTTTATGAAGGATTTATTTTCCGGCATTAAACTGTTTGATGTGCATTTCCACATTGGCCCGGCCCTTCACTGCCGAGGAAAAAAAGCGACCCAACCCAGCTGCAAGAGAGACTTTTCAGTCACGAGCCTTATTGAGCAGTCAAAGGCCGGGCTCTTACGAATCTATGCCGCTGAGACTAATTTGTATCCATCTTTTATTTCTCGCAGACAGTTTTGGCTTTTGATCGTAGTCGAATGTACACAGACTTCAGACACAATAATGCGTCCAGTTGTATACAAAGGGTTAAGGTGTATACTGAACTGAATCAAAATCTCTGGCAGGGTTACTTATTTCTCCTGGGCTCAGTCGTTGGATACCAGGTTATTTTCCATCTTAATTGTTAATAGTACGCCGCCATTGGTGTGTGTGGCACAGCTAAATCATGTCTGATAATAATAATTTCATTGTTGATTGTCTGTACTGCAACCTGTTTTACTAGTGACCAACAGCAAACCGGCCTCGCTTTTTCAGTGTCAGTAACGAGGTCGGCGGACAGTACGGCAACAATAACAGGCTTACGGACAGACTATAACAATGCTTGTTTATTGGTCCGTGCTACACAGGATGTAAATTGCACGGCCGCTTATAACGAAATTGGGATGTAATTACCGTTAGGTGTCTCGGACCCCTGTAATGTAGCCTAAACTTAGTTGTGTGACGTACTACCGGCTGACCGGCGGCAGTCAGACACTTACGCTGTGTCAGTAATTCTTTGAAATCACTGATTTGTTCTTTCTCACAAAAAATAATGATAATACTTCAATAGATGCGGGCGGGGAAGGGGAGGAGGCAACACACGCAGTGTATCACTTTGACCGCCGGGGAAACATGAAATATGCAAGTTTTAATTCTACAAAACTGAACGTGATAAAACTGACATGGCCGCAGAGGTGGTGTAAAAGGAAAGATTGACACAATAGTGGTTTTAAATCATGTTTAGATCTACCATATCAAATTATGTAGCTGTAATGAATACCTGAATTTGACAATTTACTGAAACTCTTAAAAATGCACTTAGTATCAGGTTGTAACTTAAGCACTACAAACTGAATTTGCTGGTTCTTACCTCCACAGATAAATGAAACAGCACTCTATTAAAGTAATAAAATAAACCCAATAACTTTTTTTTCAATACTAATATTAATATGGGGTGGTAAAATGTTGTCATTTAGTTCATAGCACATAGATATTTTTAGTTTTGCAGCTTAACCTATTGGAATAACCCCCACTTTATTTCACAAGGCTGACAGTCAATATGCCTACAGTGTAGAAAGTCTTGCTTTTATAACATAAAATACCTGCATGTAATTTAGAGTTCCTTGCTCAGAAATGCTTGGTTTGAAGTGATGGCTGATACGCTTGATGTCTTGATATTTATTTACCAGTACAGGTGACTGAATTTTGTATCTAGTTACTAGATTTTGAATCTTGGGTAGTCAGACTGGCTGTAAATTTTTAGTTTGTTGCTTCTGACTATTTTTTTTTTTTTTTAGGCATTTCAAAAATCCCTGGGAGACCACAGAGGATAACAGTCAAAAGCATTGACAATTGCTGTATCTTACGCTGGAGTGCACCAAAATTTGATGGTGGTTCGACTGTCACAGGATACCTTGTTAAGAGACAGGAGTTGAAATCGGCAGACCAGGGTGGATTCCTGTGATACAGAATTGCAAGGTATTTTTTTTTTTGTTAAAATTATAATAGTTACAGTCTTATTTAGCCTCTTTGTATTTCCACTAGAGTGAATAGTACACTGCCTTTGCCAGAACGTTCAGTGATTCCTGAAGCTAACAGTTAACAAACAGCTGCATATCGTTCCACATATATCTAGAATTCCTGTGGGCCATGGTCCATATGCATAATATGTCCCAGTTCTTACGGGCAAGTCCTATCTCTCAGGTAGTTGTTGATTCAGTATCACATATTCAGTTTGCCATGGGTTTCAGCTACTTTCCACATGGGTACCTTGTGAAAGGTAAATTAATTACAGCTAGAAATTGCCACATATTTAAGTTAGGCATTTAGAATTAACTAATAACTGCACAAGACACATGATGCACAAACCGATGTTGGGGGCATACTAGATACACGCATAATGTAGAGTTTCATGGGCTATCACCAAAGACTTACATCATTATGTACTATCAATATCATTGCAAGGGATGCAGACTTAAGGTATGTTTTCATATAGCGACATGACAGCAACACAAAAGCGGTGGCAACAGCGACAGAAAAAAATGTCTCTGTATGTGTGGCACGATTTCGGAGTGATAAAGACATGACAAAATGTAATCACCCTATGGAGAGATTCAAAGGCAATTCTGCCGTGAATTTGCTGTGAGGGGGGGGGGGGGGGGGGGCATGGCTTTCAGCATATGGTGAATAATCACAGCAATAGGTGGGTTGTGAGTTTGCGATCAGCGCAAGAATGCTGGTTAGATTATGTGACTTTGAACCGAGGCTAGACTTTGTGAGCCACAAAATGTTGCAGCTTGGTTAGTTGCTGGTAGTCGATACTGTTTTGATGTGAATCACAAGTAATATGTAGCAAAATTTATGCTCAGGCTCTGTTCACACAGTTGTTACAATACAACCTTTGGTTTTCCTATTTTATGGAAATACTGCTGATGAAAACATTCTATCAACACACGCTTAAACTGTATAATTATGGCGATAAAGCCAGTCACAGTGGCTTTGAAAAATGGTCTGCCATGTCGTTTCACATATTGTTATACACATTTTAGACACATTTTATTGGCTCACATGTGAAGCACAAGTGAGTATGTTTTGGGCCAATGGTCGTCAGTCCGTGGTCCGTATGCCATCGTCCATGGTAAACTCTAACGTTGGCATTTTCTTGGAGACTATTCAAGCTACAGCCTTCAAGCTTTGCCCAAGAATACTTTGTGGCAAGACCTTTCTAAACATACAAATTTGAGTGACCTCCTTAAAGGTCGAGGTCACAGGGGACAATTTTTTATCTTCAAATACTAGTAATCAAGTAATATGCTTATTGTCACTAACAAAGTAATGACAGCATCTTGTGAAAGCACATTGGTTTTGTGCAAGTGTGGACAGTGATTTGATGGTAGGTTAGATGATGGTTTTCTTGTGAATTTTTAAATAGCTATCAAGAGATAAGAAGTACCCAACGGAGAAAGAAACACGCTTAGAAAAGACGGGTACAACACAATTTATTAATATTTCGGGTAAATACCCTTTGTCAAAATAGACAAACAAACAAACAGAGAGATTAGCCGCTACTTATCTTCATTGGCAGAAGGAATGTGGCAACTGAAGGAGGTGACGTAAAATAAAAGAAAAGGAAGAACAAAAGTGCGGAAAAAGTAAAAATGACGTCAAAGAAAAATCGTAAGAGAGAGACTCGGAAAGAACCTGAACACGAGAGACAAGAGTGTGTGCCCCCATCTCTCTCTCTCTCTCTCTCTCTCTCTCTCTCTCTCTCTCTCTCTCTCTCTCTCTCTCTCTCTCTCACTCTCTCTCTCTCTCTCTCTCTCTCTCTCTCTCTCTCTCTCTCTCTCTCTCTCTCTCCCCCCCCCCTTATTTTTTGAGTTACCCTTGAAGACAGTTTCACAACTACTTACTCTCCACTTATACCAATATTCTCTTACTGAATTTGATTCTTTGCTTTGTTTTCATGTCTTATTACTTGTTGTGTACCGTGCTAAATGCTGGGTTTTTTTTTTCCCGGGGTCCTCCCGTTTTTCCCCGAGGTAGTCCTCAACTTGAAGGTGATATAAAGTTTGCCTTCGGGTTGGTGTTTAGCAGGCTTTGTGTATTAGACACTCAGCCTACTTCGTGCCCAAGGGTACTCCCCGTTCGTTCTCTCTCTCTCTCTTTCTCTCTCTCCGTCTCGCTCTCTCTCTCTCTCTCTCTCTCTCTCTCTCTCTCTCTCTCTCTCTCTCTCTCTCTCTCTCTCTCTCTCTCTCTCTCTTTCTCTGGCCTCAGTAGTCTACACGCCTTTTCTTTCGCTCGCTCCTGCACGTGCTTGCACACACTCTTGTCTCTCGTGTTCAGGTTCTTTCCGAGTCTCTCTCTTACGATTTTTCTTTGACGTCATTTTTACTTTTCCCGCACTTTTGTTCTTCCTTTTCTTTTATTTTACGTCACCTCCTTCAGTTGCCACATTCCTTCTGCCAATGAAGATAAGTAGCGGCTAATCTCTCTGTTTGTTTGTTTGTCTATTTTGACAAAGGGTATTTACCCGAAATATTAATAAATTGTGTTGTACCCGTCTTTTCTAAGCGTGTTTCTTTCTCCGTTGGGTACTTCTTTGCATATTACATGCTTGGCAGTCACCTTCTTGGTCTGGATTTATCAAGAGATAATTATCAGATTTTCTGGCATTGGAAGCACGTTTGCAATTTTAGAGGCATCAGAAATGAACATGTTGAATTTGGATCACATTTCACTCCAAAAATAGTAAGCAGAAGTTGGAACTGCAACAGGGCTCTCATAGATTATAGAAAAACATGTTCACTTTTATGTTAATTGATGGATGGGGAATGCTTGGTGAGCCTCACATTCGAGGCTGCAACAAGGAACATACTCGGAGAACAATTGTTCTGTAATCTGCTTGACCCATATTATCTTAGCACAATGTTGCCAAAGGCTCGGGCAGACATTGTGCACATTCAAGATTGTGGTTTAGCTGCTGTAGGCCCAGTTGTCAAATTTATTAGATTTGAGGTCTAATTTGAGGTCACACAGCTCATAAATAATAGCAGTTTCAATTGTACATTGCATTATAGATTCATGCCTGGGTATTTATTTGTGTCATGGGTAGATGTTTTTTGTGTCGATTTTCACAACCGATAAACAGATACATATCATTGCACAAAGTTTTCAGACATGGTAATCAGCATAAATGTTCTTTATATGCCTTGCCTCAGGATTTACAAATGATGTATTTATGTGATATTGCATTGCATGTAGCACAGACAATCTCCATGCATCTTTAAAGCTAGTCTGAAGAGCGTTTTTTAAATTTTGATTTCAGGAGAAAAGAACTGTTGTCAAAGGGCTTGTTGAGAACAAACAGCATATGTTCCGAATAGCAGCTGTCAATGCCAATGGGACTAGGGAGTTTCTACAGACTGGAACCCAAATTACTGCAAAAAAAAAGATTTGGTGAGGATTACTGATTTTACATGTACAAGTATTTGCACACACTTCCTCATTTTGCTCATGTGTGATAGCATGAGTAATTGATAAGCTGTTTATCATCCGTCCATTAGGTCCATCCAGTCATGTGTCCATCCTCTAACCATCCATGAATTTGTTGTGGGAATATTGTTCACATTCAAGATCGTGGTTTAGCTGCTGTACACCCAGTTGTCAAATTAAGTAGATAGCAAACGTACGAAAACTCATTGTCGCACGGGCGCATCAGGGGAAAGGGCGGGGGGTTCCAGAAGTTTCTGAACCCCCACCTTCAGCCCTTCTCGTATATCAAAGTCCCCTTTGTGGAGTATGGAATCCCCTGGCCCTCCTTTCAAACAGGATTTTGCAATGTATACTAAGCTGTAAGACCTTTATAAAAGTTTTCAGGTCACTTTCCAGATTATGCCTGTTAAGCCTAGAAGCACTGAAAGCCATATCATACCATGAAAGAAGCGTTGATCTTTACTGAAGCTTGGCCAGGCTGATGGTACTTAAGAATGTGATTGTCTCTTCATAAAGCGTGGAGCTATACACTGGTAGTAACTGCATGAAATGCAATCATTAAGTTGCACTACACCTGCCAGTCCAGCTAACAAATCAAAGTTACATTGAATGTATGATTTCTGTTAACCTGACTATAATAGAAGAAAGAGGGTGCTCAAGATGTTCCATGTTTTTGGGAAATGATAACAACAAAAAATAGTGGCTGTCTTTTGTTGTCTGCTCTGCACAGTCATGCGTATATCAGTCCATTTTTAGATAGAGTGGAGCAAAATCACTTTCATGTGCTCTAACCATTAGCTAAGAGATATACAATGCTTTGAAACAAAAGGAAACCAGTGGAAGTGTATGATGTACCTGGTTTCATTTTCTCAGATAACCACAGATAATGAAATGTAACAAACTATTGTTTTAATGCAGATGAATGTAAGGAGATTGCTGCGTCACATCAGACTTTCAGCTGAGACGTTTGTGGTTGATATGGATGTAGTTTTTGAAACCTAGATATGTTTAGTTTGACAAAGTAGCCCTTCATTTGTCTCTCTAATCTGTCATTAATGGTATCTAAAGGACCAAATTGTCTCGCCAACGAAAAAGCTAAGAGAAAATTTTGAGCATATATAAAGCTGGTTGAGAAACACAGTAAGGGGTCTTGTTCTGTGAGACTGAGAAAAGGTCTTAATATTTGAGAAAAGATGTGACACTTCAATAATTTTTAAAGATGCCATGATATTCAGTGTTTACAGCAGACTCGTCACAAACTTATACTATTCCTTGTCTTTCAGAAGTGGAGGATGACAGGGTTATCGAAGAAGAGTTGGATGGAGACAATGAGCCTGTAAGTACTAACAGATTCAGTATTTTGCTACACAAGATTCCCCATATTGCACAAGTGGGTGAACGTTAAAACGATCTAGTCTGGGGAGGAGGAAGAGATCTCCTTGATACCGCTTGCGCCTGTCATCTGGGGAAAACTTTAATGTTAGCATTTTTTTAGAGACTATTTAAGCATCAGATTCAAACTTGGCCCAAGGACATTTTGTGGCAACACCTTTGTAAACATGTCAATTTCAGTGACCTCTCTCAAAGGTCAAGGTCATGGGAGTACAGAAAGGGGTCAAAAATAGCTGTATTTTGACTCAAATTGCTTCTCCTAAAATACTGAGGTCATTTACACTTGCTCGTCAACCCGGGTTTAACCTGAGTACAACATAGGTTGGAGCATTTACACTTGACCCAATACGGGTCTGACGCAGGGTGGAACTGGGGTTGGATCTAAACCGCATTCCATTCAGCATCATCATTGCATGTTGCCCAAAAATCGGGGATGCGACGTCAATGGCAGGAATTCCATTACTTTTGACACAACAGATTGCGACATTGATTGTGCACATCCACAGTGAACATGAGATGTTTCAGCAGCTTCTCATCCATGTCTAGGCTGAAGGTGCTCATTATGAGTTTCAGTGCTGCACGATTTGCCCCCAGCAATCTTGAGACCGTGGCAGAGGGAAATAAAACTTCTGATAATAAAATAAGTGTTTGCTGAAAAGTGACAGTGTAATAGCACTGTTAATCAGCATTGTTATAAAGGTCATGATCTGTAAAGAAAACTTTCTCTGTTTTTGCAAACTTTTGCTGTACAAGTAGCTTGAATCTCTTGTTCAAGATCACCTCTTATATGTCGCAAGAAATGATACATGAAAATTTTTTAAAATAAAATTAACACTGGTCACAATCCAACTACAAGAGCCAAAGAAAACCATAAGCCACATACGTGTTGTCTCATTGGGGCGCAATGATGCATTACTAAGATCCTTTGTCATGTCATGAGAGCGTGTTAACCCTGGTTTCAAATGTAAGTGAGAACGCATCAACCCCAGTTCAACCTGGGTTCAACTCTACTCGGGTCCAACCTGGATTGCATGTGTAAACAGCCTCGCTATTTTCAACTTCACCCAAACTTGGTACAGGGATACCTGATGGTAAGACCTTTCTAATTCGGGAGGTAGCTAATGATAACACCTTTATATGCATACTAAGTTAGTGAGCCCCTCGCAAGGTCAGGGGTCTTGGCAGTCCAGGAATAGGTCAGAAATAACCTTATTTTGACAAAAAACGTTTTTTTCTCAAATAGTATTTTTTAACTTGAGACCCACATTTGGTATAGAGATACCTGATGGTAAAGCCTTTCTATCCATACTAATTTCAATGACGCCTTCCTCAGTCAAGATCAAAAGACACAAGTCAGCAAGTGTGTGAAAAATGCCTTTTTTTTTCCTTTTTTCTTTTTTTTTTTTTTTGTTCCTTTTTTTTCTTCCTTTTATTTTCTTTTTTTTTCTGTGTTTTTTTTTTTTTTTTTTTTTTTTTTTTTTTTTTTTTTTTTTTTGGGGGGGGGGGGGGGGGATAAATAGAGGTTTTTGCAAATGTTTCAAATTTCACATATTGGTAGCTGATAATACCACCTTCCAAGGTATAACAATTTAGTCAACAACTCAGAAAGGTCAAGTTGCAGAGGGTTGACGAATTGTAAAGAATGCATAGTTTAAAAAAAAACCTCTGATTTGGTGGGTCAAAATCCAGTTATTTACTTATTTTGAGACACTTGAACACTTGCTGAATTCAGTGACCTTTTGGAAAGGTCATGGTCACAAATGTCACACTTATTCTGTGGTTTGGTCACACATGTGAGCCATAAGGGCTAATATATTTGTTGTAATGTATTTTTTTACTCTTTGTACATCATTATTGTAAGACATTAGAAATTTCTATAAAGGAGATACTAGACTTTCTGCTAGGATTTAAAGTGTCTGTCCTCGGGATGGACAGCATGACAACAATCTGATCCAGGCACTCATTAGTCCATCATGTAATTTAAACATGCGTGGCTGGGATAAATCTTGATGATGGATGGCCTTCCATTTTTTCCCATCCTATTCAAAATTAAACCATCAAATATGGAGAACTTTTCATTAACAGAAAGTCTGTGATAATGTGAACAATTAACCCTTTATTGCCTGGAGCAGGTCTATTTAACAGGCAAGATTTTTATTATACTGTCCGCCCCAATGATAGCCAGTTTAAAAATCTTAGCAGAAAGCCTGTGCCAATTTGGATGGTCCAGCTGAGTAGTAATGGGATCCACAAGTTCAGAAAATGCCTGGCTTGTGATAGAATTTCAAATTTTTCAATCACATAAGATAGAGCTTAATTGTGACCCTCTCTCACAAAATCAGTTTTAACTCGCATTTTGGATGTTTTGACATATATACATTTATGAAAACTACAGAGTTTGCTGACTACTGTGATATATGACTGTATGCTGTAGTAGAAAATTTGTAGAAGTTGTTAGTGTTTAAAGTTGTTAAAGCCTCCGGTGGCCATTTTGAGAAAACAGCCTGTGAAGTTTCTGTGTGCAGCATAATTAAGGCCAAGGGCAGACTTTTAAAATCATTTTTAACCTATTTAATGGCATTTTTCATGATAAAGATTTTAACCATACGATACTTTGGTGTATGTAGAATACATTTCTGCAAGAAAGGACCCGCCGTGAGATGGCCTTAGTCGCCTGCTCGGCGTTAAACCCAAATAACTAACTAACTAACTAACTGCAAGAAAGTTAAAATGACCCAAATTGACCTCCACCACATATTGCATATAGTGCTGATTGGCTCGCTGTGAGTTAAGACTGGTTTCGTGAGAGAGCGTCACAATTCTGAATTGCCATTTGCCACAAAGTAGTAGAAGATGGGACCTTCTACTGCATATTAATTTAGTTACAATTAGTACAGTTCAAGTGAATAAATTTGTGAAAATGCATGTTCAGAAAAGATAGTTACTATAAAAATAATAATAATACATAGTTCTTATAAACTGGTGCAGATAAAGCACTGAACTATAAAGTGCTGGCCTCACTCTGCTGTAGCCAACTATGTAACAAATGATCTTTCAGTGACCCTTTGGAAAGCTCAAGGTCCGAGATTAGAGTAGTAATACAGATTATGCATGTATGAGAGCCATAATGATTTTGCCATGCTTGTTCATTTTGTTTTCTTCTGGGGCTTAAGTTTCTGTCTATATTTTTGTCCATTCACCTTTATTTTCCCTTGTTTTAATTCTCTCTTCCCTGTAGATGTTTTGTTGTTATAATGATTTTCTACACATTTGTAAAGTAGGGTGAAATAAGTCAGGTTCCAGTAAGATGGTGCAGTGTGCCCAGTATCTCATCAGTTTATTTTGCATGGTATTGTTAAACTGGTTGGCAATGTACCTTCATATTTTTGCATAATCAACACATGCATGTCTTTAGAAAATCTTGTTATTGTGAGATGTAAAGTAATTTACAACCAAACCACAGCCCATTTAATGTTTGTATGTGTGATAAAAAAGTATATACTGTGATGTCATCATTGTCCTACCGCCTCTGCTCAAGTTTTCCCAACATGCTGTCTGTTGTTCGGTATTTATGACTTTTTCAGGCTCTTCTTCCAATTATTATTTATAGAGATTTTAGTTCTTTATAAAACACTTCTAATAATGCCTATTTTTGTAGGACATACCCACAGATGAGTTGCTGCCTCAGGTGCCACAAGTACCTCAGCAAGCACTGCAAGTACCTCCCCAGGACCAAGCACAGATGCCTGCTGTGCCTATAGGAAAATCACCTGGTATGTTTGTCTGAAAATCTTTATGCACAGCAAGTCTGGTTTAGTAATCATAAAACTTGTAATAATAAAAGTGTGCACTGTAACGTTCCATTTTTAAAAGTCATACTGACCTGTGCTGATAGTGACATTTCATGCAAATTTAGTGCAGTAACTGATTTGCATCAAGTTTGAGGAGGATTTTAAAATGTATAACATTTTCAAAATATCCCAGTAGATAGACCTTTTTCTTAGCTTATTTGTTTTAATTTATTTTAAATTTGGAGACACGAGTCTCATATAGAGGTGATGTAGGAATCTTGAATACAGACAAAACGACACTGTTATACACATTAGTCAAAGTGTATCTCTGAGAAAATGACAAAAGGCCATCTCACAGCAGTGTTGTGGACTGGTGACTACCATTTTCAGAATGGACGTGTTACAGCAAAAGTGATATGTGAAATAATCACATGAAGTGTTCACCTGTGAAAATAAACTAAACAAGGGTATCTGACAATAGGATATTTGCATTTTGTGCAGATGCTGTGAGACGGACTTGGAGCAAGGCAGAGATCACAGCTGTGGAGACGCATTTCCTAAAAAACATCACCTTGAGCAGCTTACCTGGAAAGGCTGAGATTGAAACTTGCAAAAGATGCGAACCTTCACTGCACAGACGTCATTGGAAAAATATCAAGGACTACATACGCAACAGATTTGCAAAAAAAACAAAGGCGTAATGTTCTCTTTGCATGTGCTAAGATAGCATTTGTGTTGAAATTTTGCCTAGTTACTATGGATGCAGGCATTAAAAGCACTCTCTTTCATACATCATGAATGAGTTTGTAAAAAAAGTGTATCACATTGCACACTATCCGATGAAATGGCCTGGTCTTGTTATCTGACAATAGCAAAAGTGAGTTTATTGATTTATATATTGAGTCAGTTGTTCATACATCAGTCATTGTCTATTGTGGTAAACTCTAATGTTGGCATTTTCTCATAGACCACTGAAGCAGCAATATTCAAAGCTGGCCCAAGCATATTTTCTATATTTCCTATTTCGATGACCTCATGGTCATATCAATATTTTGTCAAAATGTTTTCTCAAATACTATTTCTAGTCTCAGACTACGATTTGGTAAAGAGATACCTTGTGGTAAGACCATTGTTTATGGTAAAATCTTTAACTTTGGCATTTTTGGGGAGACTATTCAAGGCACAGTCTTCAAACGTGTCCCAAGGATACTTTGTGGAAAGACTTTTCTAAACATACACAACGATCGAGATCACAGGGATCAGGAAATATATCACAAATAGTAATATTTTGACATAATTAATTTTTTTCTTAAATACTATTCACAACTTCATACTCAATCTTTGTGCAAAGATACCTGATGGTAAGACCTTTCTATGCATGCTAATTTGGTTAAGATGGCCTTAGTCGCTTGCTTGGCGTTAAACCCCAATAACTAATTTGGTTGATCCCTTGGTTAGGTCAAGGGTCACAAGCGCTGAGGAGATAGGTAAAAAAAAATAGCTCAGGAAATAGGTCCAAAATAGCCAAATTTTGACAAAATATTTTTTTTCTCAAATACTATTCACGACATCAAACCCACACTTGGTACAGAGATACCTGATGGTAAGACCTGTTTATGCATACTAATTTTTATGCATACTAATTTAGATGACCCCTCAGAAAGGTCAATGGTCACAAGAGGTCGACAAATGTGTATAACACGCCAATTTTTATTTATTATTATTAATTTTTTTTTTATAGAATTGAAGTTATTATTAACATGTCTGCAAACTTTTAAATCAAATTTGGCACAAAGGTAGCTGACAATAAGACCTTCCTATGTATTCTAAGTAAGTCAACTCATCGCAAAGGTCAAGGGTTACAGATGTGTGAAACTGATTAAATTTTGAGAACACATGGATTTTGTTGGTGCAGAAGCCATCTTTTTACTTATTGTCACACATGTGTGAATCGGTCATACATGTGAGCCATAAGGGCTTTGCCTTTCTTGTTAAATCATAGTGAAAAGCCTGGTACTTTAGGTAAAACAGCCATAAGTAATAATAAATGCATTTGATTCTCACTTTAAATAGTGAGCCCACTACCTAAGCTTCTGTTTTCTTCTGGGGCATATGTGTCTGCCTACCTTTGGTCCATTCACCTGCAATTTTTTAAAAAAGTTCTCCCCACTGTCTGCACTGCCTGTAGTCCTTGATATTTTATTTGTTACTTTGTTCATATGTCCGTATTAGGTATTTTTTAGTTCCCAGGGTCACCCTGGTCAGCCCCACAGGGTGGGGTTTTCTCTCTATTCTGGGGCATGTGTTTCTGTCTACCCGAGGTCCATTCACCTGTATTTGCCTTTTTTAAACTCTCCCTACTGTCTGCACTGCCTGTAGCTCTTGATATTGGATGTGTGTTGCTAAATGGTCTTAGCTTTATTTAGGCCCCATGTGTTAGGTTTATTTAATGTGTTTGACCGGCTGGCGACATACATTCAATGTTCTGTTTAGTTGGTTGTTTTTTTTCACAAGCAGTGCAGGCACGTCCTGAGAAAGCCTTGTTGCTGTCGGGACGTTAAGCAATGTACAATCAATCAATCAATCAATCAATCAATTCCTCGTCTTCTAGCTTACCTTTTTTTCTTTGGGTTTTCAGTAATACAAAGCAAATCATGCATGGTGACAGTGGGGCATGTGAAAAGTGTTTTCACTATACGAAATCTAAACATTTTGAATGCAAAAGTACTGCCTCCCTTTATACCACAGTTTTACGCTTAAATGCCTACTAATGCTGCGGAACTGAACAGTGTACTAACAGATGAAATAAAAGAAGTTTACAGGAATCATCGCGACTAAAACTGCTACGGAAAGGGTTAGTTACAGCACAGGTGGATGCATGCACAATAGGGTTAAGTGTTTGTGCATGGTTTAACCCTTTGGCTGTCTGTAGAACTTTTTGCCGGGATGATTCCTGCAGGACCGTCAAGGGTTGATAAAGTGTGGTGGTTTCCAGACTGGTACAATGCACGCTTTGTAGTCTACAAGTAAAACTTTCTGGTATTTTTTTGGGCTGTAAATTTGAATGTTGGCAACCTTAATCAAAAAGCAGTAAACATGTACTATTCATTGTTGAATTATTTACTTATAAAAGTTGCTTGACTGAAAATAAGGTGCTATTTTTAGTTTTATTAGTGTTATTATCATTGGTGTAGGTACTGGTTTCATAAATTTAACTAGTAGTAGTGGTAGTAGTATCATTATACCTTTTATTATTGTTATTATTATTATTATTATTATTATTATTATTATTATTATACCAAAAAAAAAACGACTAAAGAAAATGTGTCTAGCGATGACAAAATAGTAACACTGAAGGCTTTATGTTGATCAAAAAGTTTCTGCGCTTGATAGACAGATTGTGCACACTCCAGAAAAAAGGAAAGCTGTCCAACACAAGAAGGAACAAATCTTGAGGAAAAAAAATGGAATGTAGCATCAGAGTGAGTGATTGAGTATAGATTGCTTTATGTCCCGCAAGCGACAAAGGCCTTCTCAGGAGTAGCATCAGAGGCAACTGTCAGATGTGCGAGTGAATGTTTACACTTTTAAAATTTTAGGAAGCTTGCATTTTAATACAAACCTCACCCCATAACACCCCACTCCATTGTAATCTTGTATGTACTTATCCTGGTCATGTTTAAAGTATGCAATGGACTGTTGAGCGATTTTTGTTTGTTTGTCATTTAGTCAATAGCAATAATAAACAGTTCTTGGCTCACGTTCAAAGCAAAAGTGAGTCTATGTTCTGGGCCAGTGGTCGTCCGTCCGCAGTTGTCTTTAACTTTTGCATTTTCTCAGAGACTATTCAAGCCACAGTCTTCAACGTGGTCCAATGATACTTTGTGGCAAGACCTTTCTAAACATACTAATTTCAGTCTAATTTCAGTGACCTCACAAAGATCAAGGTCACATGATCAGGAAATATATTACAAATAGCCATATTTTGACATAATTTTTTTTCTTCTCAAATACTGTTCACAAAATAAAACCCAACTTGGTGCAAAGATACCTAATAGTAAGACCTTTCTATGCATGCTAATTTGGTTGATCCCTCGGAGAGGTCAAGGGTCACAAGCGCTCCGGATATAGGTAAAAAATAGCCATATTTTGACAAAAGATGGTTTTACCAATTACTATTCACAACTTCAAACCCAAACATAGTACAAAGATACCTGATGGTAAGACCTTTCTACACATACTGATTTGGTTGATCCCTTGTAAAGGTCAAAGGTCACAAGAGCTAAGGAAATAGGTCCAAAATAGCCATATTTTGACAAGATGTTTTTTTCTCAAATACTATTCACAACTTTGAAAACAAATTTGGTACAGAGATACCTGATGGTAAGACCTATCTATGAATACTAATTTGGATGACCCCTCAGAAAGGTCGAGGGTCACAATAGGTCGACAAATGTGTATCAGTTTCTGCCCACTTAATCAAATTTCAAATACAAACAATTTTGAATTTCCAAAAACTACAGTAGCTCGCTTGAGCTTGCCCTTAGCACCACGTGAATGTTCTGTGTATATGTACAGTGTGTGAGTGAATGCGTGTGATTCACGTGAGCGTGCTTGTTGGGTTCAGTTTGCGGCGGCGCTTTGAGCCGATTTTCAATTGGGATAAAGCGCCTATTTAATGCGCTTATTATTATTATTATTATTATTATTATTATTATTATTATTATTATTATTATAAAATGCCAATTTCTTTTTATAGAATTGTAGTTATTTTCAACATTTTTGCAAACTTTTCAATCAAATTTGGCACAAAAATAGCTGATGATAAGACCTTCATAAAATGTATACTAATTAAGTCAACTCATAGCAACGGCCACAGGTCACAGGGGTTTCACAGATGTGTGAAACTGATTAAATTTTAAGAAAATATATATTTTGTTGGTGCAGAAGCCATTCCTTTACTTATTGTGACACATGTGCCTTTCAGTCATACACTTGAGCCATTAGGGCTTTGCCTTTTTTTTTTGGTTAAATCTTAGTGAAAAGCCTGGTACTTTAGTTAAAAGAGCCGTAAGTAATAAATAAAGCATTTGATTCTCAATTTAAATAGTGAGCCCACTACCTAAGCTTCTGTTTTCTTCTGGGGCATATGTTTCTGCCTACCTTTGGTCCATTCACCTGCATTTTTTTTTTCAAGTTCTTCCTACTGTCTGCACTGCCTGTAGTCCTTGATATTTGATGTGTGTTGCTAATGGTCTGTTGCACCTAATAATAATAATAATTACGGTACCTTTGGTCCATTCACCTGCATTTTCCTTTTTTTTTTAAAAGTTCTCCCTACTGTCTGCACTGCCTGTAGTCCTTGATATTTGATGTGTGTTGCTAATGGTCTGTTGCACCTGATGATAAGTTATGCGTTGCAGTTAATGTATTTTTTAATACCATTTTCCTGTACATATGTTGTAATTGTAATGATTTTCTACTTTTTGTAAACTACGGTACAATAATTTAGCAAGAAGATGCAGCTCACTAGCATGTCTTATGTTTATTTAGCATATTAGACTGGCTGGCGACATACATTGAATTTTTTTTCACAAGCACTGCTGGCACATCCTGAGAAAGTCTTCTTGCTTTCGGGACATTATGCAATGTACAACCAACCAATTGTTCACGTCATTTGCTCATGCTTCAGTAACAGGTGAAAACAGAGCCAACACACAATCATACTATTTTATGGTTATTACTGACCATATTGATCTTGCACATTGACTTGATTTCAACTGTGTCCTCTGCATATGTTCCACCTTGCATTTCCATTGATAATAATGATAAACTATTTGTTTGCAGTGAATGCATTTTATATATCATTTCCCAGTACATATTTTGTTGTAATGTTTTTCTACTCTATTTTTATAAACGAAGTTATGATAAATTAGCATGAAGGTGCAGCATCTCTGTCATGTCTTAGTTTTATTTTTGCACAATAGACCCACTTGTGACATGCGTTCAATATTCTGTTGGTTTTCTCACAAGCAGCTTAGGCAAGTCCTGAGAAAGTTTTGTTGTCGGGAGGTTATGCAATGTTCAACCAACCAATCCACATTGCATTTTGTGTTAAATAATGCCATTGTACAACCAATTAAGTCATAAGCTATTCTGTGTGATTTTTTTTTTTACAATATCCCTTAATCTGACACCCAAATTAAAAAAAAAAAAACATGCAGAATTCTGTGTAAATAAATTGCAGTCTTAGAGTTAGTTAGTTATTTATTTGGGTTTAACGCCGAGCAGGCGACCAAGGCCATCTCACGGCGGGCGGTCTTAGAGCCTTTCAGTATAGTTATTTTGAGTTTTCATTTTAATTATTTTTCTGATGAACCTCATTGTGCAAGCAAATAAATTTAGACCAGACATTTATGAACTTGTTTATTATTATTATTTTTTGTAATAATTATGTGGTGATTTTTACCTATT